>LNAC01000193.1:1848196-1863511 GCA_002007465.1 Ailurus styani
CTCCTCCTCCAGATGCTCCTCCTCCTCCAGATGCTCCTCCTCCAGCTCCTCCTCCTCCAGCTGCTCCTCCTCCTCCTCCAGCAGCTCCCCCTCCTCCAGCTGCTCCTCCTCCTCCAGCTGCTCCTCCTCCTCCAGATGCTCCTCCTCCAGTTCCCCCTCCTCCAGCTGCTCCTCCTCCTCCAGCTCCTCCTCCTCCAGCTCCCCCTCCTCTAGCTGCTCCTCCTCCTCCAGCTGCTCCTCCTCCTCCAGCAGCTCCCCCTCCTCCAGCCACTCCTCCTCCTCCCGCTCCCCCTCCTCCAGCCGCTCCCACCCCGTGCCTCCTTGCCCTGTGCCCCTGTAGTCCTCACAGCTTGAGTTCTGCCCCTCTTGCTCCCTGTCCCTCTCAACATCGGTCTTACTCCCTCCAGGTTGCTGGATCCCAGAGCTCCGGTGTGCCTGAGCGTTTACCGAGCAGGCTGAATGGATANCTCCAGCCGCTCCTCCTCCTCCCGCTCCCCCTCCTCCAGCCGCTCCCACCCCGTGCCTCCTTGCCCTGTGCCCCTGTAGTCCTCACAGCTTGAGTTCTGCCCCTCTTGCTCCCTGTCCCTCTCAACATCGGTCTTACTCCCTCCAGGTTGCTGGATCCCAGAGCTCCGGTGTGCCTGAGCGTTTACCGAGCAGGCTGAATGGATAGCAAAGCCATCACCACCTCAAGTCTAGTTCACATCCGTCACCTTACACGGTTACCAGATCATCTGTGTGTGATGAGGACTTTAGAGATGGACTCGTTTAGCGACTTTCAGACACACGCTACGGTGTCGCCCACCACAGATGCCAGGCTGCCCGGCACACTGTTTCCCAGGAGCTGCGAGTACCGAGTCCTTGTGCCCCACACCCGAGCGACCATGATGTTCATGTCCTCTGTACCTCAATAAAGAGCAAGGAAGAGAGGGAGGGAGGGAGGAGGGGGGAGGGCAAGGAAGGAACAGCAGNNNNGGGGGGGGGGAGAGCTTGCAGCGGAGGGGCGCAGGAGAGCTGGCGGGGTGACTTGGGGCCATCCCCGCACCCTTGGCCCCGTTTCTGTGCTGCCCTGGGAAAGAGAGGGCGCAGCTCCCTTGCCTCCTCCCGATCCTTCGGTACAGACGCCGGTTCTTCCTCCACTGCTCCTGGCCCCGTGTTTCGGCCCCGCTTCCGCTCCCCTCGCCCGGCCCCTCGGACCTCAGGAGCCCCTCGGAGGCTCCGCACGCTCTCCCCTCCCGGGCCGACCCGGCCCCTCACCCCCTGCCCCACTCCCCCCACCAGCCTCCTCGCGGGGCTGAGTCCGGCTTTGCTCCGCGCCCTTTGTGGCTTTGTCTTCCCTTCTTCTCCTTTTGTTTCTGTGGGGCTCACTAAACTGTTTGCACACTTTTAGAAAAATTTCCGTCTTCCCCATGAGCCCCTTCTCTGGGGCCCGGGGCAGGGGCGGCCGTGCTTCCTGCGCCCCGCGGATGCCTGGAGCCAACCATGGCAACAGCCCAGGCGACAGGCGCCCCGTCCGCATGCACAGGGGGTCTCGGGCCGTACGGGAGAAGGTTCTGGACCCCTAGCCCCGAGGCAGGTGTTCAGACGGCTCCGGCCTCACGCGTCTCGGGGGCTTGGTGGAGAAACAGCCCCTTGCTCGTCACCGACACGTGTCGCCGAACACTGTCACGGAACAGTAAGTGTCTGAGAATCACACCCTCGCGCCGCGACCAAGCCCGGCCCGTGGCGGTCCCCTTGCTGCAGGCTCGGAGCCGCGTCCTCCTGGAAAGGCCGGCGCCCGAAGTCAGGCCGCTCCCCGACTCTCCGCCTGAGCCTCCTGACCTCATTGTCCCCACACCAAGCCCTGCCCATCCCGGGCTCCTGATTAGAAATGTAAAAGGCGATGGTGAGAGCACATGGCCCGGCACTTCCTGAGATGGTCCCTCTTTCTCCCTGGGCCTCAGCTCTTCCCGCTTTTAAAGCCGCCCGCACACAGAAAGCGCAGCCAAGCATGCAGCCCGCTGGGCCCCTTCCGGCCCGGCGGGCTCTGGGACCGGCCACCATTCACCCTGTGCCTTCTGGTGGCTCCTGAACCATGAAGTCCTGCTCAGTGGCGCTCAGGACAATCCCTGGGAGCAAGGGGCAGGCCAGGGGCCGGGGCCTGGGGCCCGGAGAGGGGCTCCCCCGGGACCCTGTTCCTGGTGTGACGATCCCCCTGCTCGGCTGACCCAGGGTGGGGGCGGGACGCGCCTGAGGGGGACACCCAACGACTCTTGGCAGCACAGCGGTGTCGCCCTGAGGCTCGCTGGCCCCAGCCTGCGCCGGGTGGAAGGGATGGGGTGTCTGCACGGGGCCCCGCTCCCCCTGGACCAAGGAGAAGGGAGTCCGGCCCAGCGGGAGCAGGTGTGGGCCTCGGAGGGGCAAACCTGCCCTGCCAGCCGCCAGCGCCGCGTTGCCCGCCTGCTTCAGCCGCCTCTCCTGGCCTCTGTTTCTTGGGGTCCCCGCCGAGGCCTCCAGGCCCAGCGCAGCCGTCAGCCCTTCTCTGGCCCTCCAGCCGGCCGCCCTTCCTCTGCCCCCAGATCCGCCTCCAGCTGCAGGGCTCTGACCGCAGCGCGCTCCGCGGCCTGCCTGGCTCCTTAGGCCGTGCCCGGAGCCGGGCTCCCTGCCGACGTCCAGCCCTGTGTTCTCCGCCTCCTCTCTGGGCCCACCCGGCAGCCAGGGCGGGGTTCCGACCTCCTGCGGGCAGGCGTCCCCCCATCCCACGCCCCGATGTCGCCACCGGCATTGGGGCCCCTTCCACGCGCACACACTCTCGCCCAGCCTCGCGTCTGGGACCCAGGACCCTTCCCTGCCGCCGGGCTCTCGTCCGGGACGGGAGAGGGTGCAGCCCTGGCAAGCACCTGCCTGGGCCTGGATCCGAGTCCCCAGCGGAACCTGGGGGTCCCCGAGACCCCAGGGAGTCACCCTTTAACTCCCAGCTCCGCCCTGTGAGCCTCGGCTTCTCTGCCTGTAACACGGACAGGGACAGCGTCAAGGGCACAGCCGTGGTGTGAGCGGCAGAGGAGCTGCCTGCAAAGCCGTGTGCACACAGTCACGCTACGTGTAAGGCCACCACGGAATCTGCCATCCAGCCGGAGACACCGGAGCCGGCAGGGCAGGAGCAGCCACTCAGGGCCCGGGCGTGAGCAGAGCCCCCTGCGATCATGGGCCACCAGCTCCTCCTGTTACAGAAACAGTCTGCAAATACTTACGGATGTGAAGTTTGAAATGATCTGATTTCCTGTTAGACAACGTGGGGAATGCAGGGGGCGTCCTGGCTGGACGCTGGGCTTTGTTAGAGGAAGAGGACGTAGGGGAGCACCCCAGGGAGAGGGGACGGATGGTGCCTCTCGGGGCTGCCGGGGAGATGGGATGAGCCAAGAGCCACCCAGGTCCTTTGACAATGAAGTGGGGGCTCTCGGGCTGCTCTGAGTCCAAGGCTGGGGTCCGGTGTCCCAAGGGCTACAGGGGCCAGTCCCCAGCCCCAGAGCAGCTGGGCCCCCAGGGGCAGGGAGCCCTGTCCAGGGGGAGCAGAGGAAGACCAGTGACAGGCAGGGGCGCACACAGCTTGGGACGGGTTCCAGTGTCGGATGAGGAAGGGCGGAGTGGGAGCCGAGCGAGGCGGGGGCCCATAGTCAAGGACTCCTGGGCGTGCAGTGACGGCCAGGGCTACACACAGAATAGAAGCACATATCAGGCTCGGGTAGCACGGCTTAGACGGATCTCCGCCAGGACCCCGTCCCTCAGCGCAGCTCGGCGCATTCCCGCAGCAGCGGCCCGGTCAGTCCCTGGCCTGGCGGCTCCTTGCCTTGAGGCGCAGCCCTGGACTGATTCTCTGAGACAGTGTGAGCAGACACAGTGCTCCCCCCGGGCTGCCCCCTCGGAGCGGTCTCCCGGCTGGGACCCAGCAGCGTGGGGCGGAGTCGCGCTGTCCCCACTGTGGCCAATGAGCTAAGGTTAAGTAAAACTCACGTTCCGCTTCCCAGTTGCACCAATCACACTGCAAATGCCCAGGGGTCACGCGGGCTCGCGGCTACCATGCTGGACAGGGCACACGCAGAACGTGTTCATCATCACGGAGAGACCCATGGGACAGCGGCGGGGAGGGACGTGGGTTTCCAAATGATCCCTGGGACCAGAGCTGCCCCACCATCCATGTCTCCTTCCCTACAGAACCACGTCAACAGAGAAAAGTGAACCTCTGTATTCGTTGCAGAATACACTATATTTGGGGGCCTCTTTGTTACAGCAACCTACGTTTACATATGGATTTGTGGGTGTATGTGTTTATGTGCATATTTGTGGGTGTATATGTTTATGTACATATTTATACATATATACGTGTAGGGGTATATATTCACATAAATACATCTTTGTGGGTATGTATGTATATAAATATATATTTGTGGGTATCTATGTTGATATAAAGGTACATTTATGGGTGTCTGTATTTTTGAATGCGTATGTTTGTGTGTACACATATGGACACATATATAATTGTGCCTCAAATACGTGTGGGTGCTAATGTGATCGACAAATGCAAAGATTTTTGGATGCTGTTTTCTCAGAAAGTACAAAAACCATATCTAACATCAGGTTAGGGACCTCACAGTGCGTATTTGGATGTTAAAAAGAGGCACTTTGGGGCGCCTTTCCGTGGGTTAAGCCTCTGCCTTCAGCTCAGGTCATGATCTCAGGGTCCTGGGATCGAGCCCCGCATCGGGCTCTCTGCTCAGCAGGAAGCCTGCTTCCTCATCTCTCTGCCTGCCTCTGCCTACTTGTGATCTGTCTCTATACATCAAATAAAGAAATAAGATCTTTAAAAAAAAAAAAAAGACGCTTTTACCCGAAAAGGTTGAGAATCATTGCAGCAGATGAGAGGGACGAGCCTGGCTGGAGAGGAGGACGCAGCGCTCGTGGACGGACAGCTGCCCAGCTGGAGGTCCTCACGCTGCTGCGAGGAGGAGGTTGTGCAGGCACTGGGGTCTTTGACCACCTTCCCTCCGTCGCAGACGTGGACCTGGGCTCTTGGAGCCGATGACCCGGAGCAGGCCAGGCAAACAGGAGTGCCCGGGTTTCTGGCCTGGGGGTACAGGTGACCATCCAACACCTAATGTGGAAAGCACCAGAGATAGGGAAACTGAGGCACAGGCAGGCTGAGAGACTTTCTCAGATTCACACGGCTGGGCGGTGGCCGGCTGGAGGTCCAAGCCCAGAGTCCAGCTCCCGGCCACCCTGCGGTGGGTCCTCCCCAGAGGCTGCTGGTGGCAGCACAGTGTGGGGGTGCACGGGGACACCCTCGTTACCTCCCCTCCCCCAGGTCTCACGACTGTCCCACAGGCCTGTGTCGGGCTGTCACGTTACGGCCAGCTATGCATGTGCGTCCCCTGGGAATTCACACGGTGGCCAGGAAATTAACCTTGTCCAGGTCACCCAACACTTTTTGCAGAGTGACGACAACCCTCCGCTCCTCCCGGTGCCTCAGAGATGGAGACACCGTGGGCAGGGCGCACGTTTGCTCAGTGTGATGTCACATATGGGGGTCTCCCCTCCCGCAGCCTCGAGGTCAGTCTCTCCGGGTCAGAGGACCTGATGGGTGACCTGCAGCTCAAGGAATTCTCCCCAGAAAGACCCCTCTGGGAGCCCCTGTTGGGGCTTCCATGCAGCCTGAGCAGAGAGTGGCCTGGGAGGCTCCCCAGAAGGGCCCATGGGGGCCAGGGAGCCCACGAAGGTCACAGCGGCAGTGTGAGAGCAGGGCGGGAGGGGGGTCTGGAAGGAAGCCGGGTGTGTGTTCACACGAGGCAGATGGGCATGGGAACAGGGAGGCACTCACTGGTGGCTTCCTAGAGCCGAGGGAGGCCCAGTCCGACTCGGAGGATGGAGCTCTGACGGGAGAAACCTCACCGGCCGGCACGTTGTCATCACATCCATGCCCAGAGGCGGGGGTGGCAGAAGGTAGTCATCTGGAGCCCAGACGGCAAAGGGGCTTTGCTCTTCCTGGGATGAAAATAGGGTCTTAGGGACAATGACCCTTGGGGTTCTGGCTCCAGGAGGAGCCAGTGGCTGGACAAAATGACAGCGGTGACCCTGAAAGTCACCGTCGGGCCAATGTGGTGCAGAGGAGAACAGTGCCCGAAAGCACATCCTGAAACGACGCGGAGCAGGAGGTGCCCAGGGCCTCGCACCGACACCGAGTGTGAGCCCACGATGGACATGGTGGGAGGAGGCAGGGCAGAGGGGCAAGGATGAGGAGCAGAAGTCACGAGGAGACTGACATGTCCTAAGGGCAGGAGAGCTGACAGGTCCCAGCCAGGGGTTGGAACAGAGCTGGGGTGGAACCCTGAGAGGTCCAGAAGGTGGGGCCCCGCCCGGAGGGCAGGTGGTGTCGTAACAGGCATGCATTCCCCAGGGTGGGCCAAGGCCCATTTACAGAGCACACCTGTGGGTCCCACCACCCCATCCTGCACCACTCCTACAGCTGCCTTCCACGCAGGACCAGAGTTTTCTGTGGAAGGATAGGCCCTGCCCCCAACCCCAGGGGGTGCCCTGACTGGGTGGGTCAGTCAGCACGTCCCCTGGTCATTGGCTCAGGGAAATCACATGACCCAATTTAAGCCAGTGAAGCGTGGAGAAATGGTCCCGGGGAACCTTTGGGAAGGCTCTTCTCTCTTGAGGGTGGGACCTGGGGCTGGGGGTTGCTCTCCCTCTGGCCATGAACTGGGAAGCTCATGACCGCGTTTTTGCAGGAAACCAACTTGTTTCCCTGGGGGAAGATGGTTTAGAATGAAGCTGACACCATGGCAGGCGAAGGGAACGACAAGGGAAACCAGCCCTTGTGACTTTGGCAAGCCTTGGTCAAGCCTGACCTGATGCCATCCAGCTGGACCGTGGGGCTTGTCTAAGCCAGGCTGAGTTGGCTCTTCCTGTTCCTTGTGATTGAAAGCATCCTAACCGACACAACTATTTTTTTTTTTAAAGATTTTATTTATTTATTTCACAGAGGGAGAGAGATCACAAGGAGGCAGAGAGACAGGCACAGAGAGAGGGGGAAGCAGGCTCCCCGCCGAGCAGGGAGCCCGATGTGGGCCTTGATCCCAGGACCCTGAGATCATGACCTGAGCCGAAAGCAGAGGCTTTAACCCACTGAGCCACCCAGGCGCCCCGGACACAACTATTAATTCATTTTATGTTAAGCAATTCTGACAGGCTGGATAAATGAAGTGTTTCATGTTTAAACAAGTCAGTATCTGCAGATGCTGACGTGATCACCGCCTCTAAAAGCATTTCTTAATTCGTCATTATGTCTTCTCGTGCGGTTTCTCGGGGAGCAGAGGCTAAAGGACAGCGGCCCCTATGCTGCATCCCTCGTGTTTTGGATGCTTAAAAATGCCTCCTGCTGACGGGAATCAACCAGACCCAGAAGTTTGGGTAGTTTGGGTAGGAGGAAAAATGGAACTCTTCCTATTTTTCAGATTATTTCCAGATTGCTTTCTTTTCTCCTCACCAAAGTTGGACGCCCTCTGGGCACAGCTGGGGGTGGGTCTGCGGGTTCTCCTGCAGCATCACGTGTCCCCTTCCAGGCTCCTAGACAGGGGACCAGCCTGGCAAGTGAACACTGGCTGTTCTCAGGATGCCTGGGTCCCTGTTAGCAGCCCTGAAGCCCCCGGTCCATCCAGCTAGGAACAGGCTGCTCCTGACACCCAGCTGACCCCAGGGATCTTTTTTTTTTTTTTAAGATTTTATTTATTTATTTGACACAGAGAGAGAGATTACAAGTAGGCAGAGAGGCAGGCAGAGACACAGGGAGAGGAAGAAGCAGGCTCCCTGCTGAGCAGAGAGCCCGATGCGGGCCTCGATCCCAGGGAGATCATGACCTGAGCCGAAAGCAGAGGCTTTAACCCACTGAGCCACCCAGGCACCCTGACCCCAGGGATCTAACCTCAGTGCGCAGAGCAGTTGCCCAATTCGTCCCCAAAAATCTTGTGGAAAGAGTCCTCCCATTGACTACAGCATGGCTTGACTTCAGGTCCCAAAGGGATTAGCATTTGATGACAAATACAGTAACAGGTAGAAGAAACCAGCCCTCATAGACAGCTTACTCACCTGACACACAGGTGTGCACGCACAGATGCCTGTGTGTACACTCACCACGCACACGCAGGTGTGCACACACCCAGAAGGCTGCATGTACCTTCAGCGTGCACACACCGGGCGTGCACACACATGCGGGCACACTCAGGTTCACGCACACGCACACGTAGTCATGCCCACTCGTGCACACACACACAGCTGCACACAGCACACACAGTCATGCACGGACATCACACAGACATGCACACTCACCTGCACGCATGCACACCTGCTCCCAGGTCAACTTCCGGAGACGGCTTCCCGAGAACGTGAGCTTCCCAGGGCAGATGGCTGTTCCTTTCCTACGGCTGTGCTCACCAGCGGCCTAAGGAGCTGGGGAAACTGGCCTCACCTGCCCTCCCAGGCCGCAGGGGCTGGGGCCTCCTTCACTCCACTCTGGGAACCCTCAGCTCATCCGGTTCCTTCGGTCGGGGTCTCTGGCCCCCCTCCAGGCTGGGGCTGTCCTGCCTGGCTGGACCTGCTCAGCCCCTCGGCCCTCTCGCCCCTCCCCGTCCCCTCCCCGCCCCCTCCCTGGTCCTGCAAGGTGCGCCTTGGGCACAGCCATTGTGGAGCTCGGTGAGCGGTCCCTGCAGTTCAGTGGTTAGTGGTTAGGAACACCATCCCTTTGGGCCCGTTCGTGGTGCGACTTGGAGCCGGCTTCCACAGCGCGGTCCCTGTGTGAACTAGCGCCTGGGGGGCATGCCTGCACGACCCCCCACCCCCCCACCCCGACCTTGGACACAGCCACCTGCGGACCTCCTTCCCCCAGGATGTGGCTGGAAGGCCTGCCCCTCCGGTAGAAAGCTACAGTCTGGCTCAAGCCCTCTGGTCTGGGGGGGGGGGGCTCCGCGTCCTGCACACCCCTCCCCAACTCCTCCCACCCCTGATATCGTAGGGGTCCTGGGGGCCTGTCCTAAGCCGCTGGCTCGGACACGGATCACGCTTCCCCAGCGTCCCACACACACACCCTTCACCCCGAACAAGGTCTGAGGGACGACCAGTGGGCCCAGGACAGGGTGGTTCTGGACTACTTCTGCCTCTATCCTAGCAAATAACAGGAAACTCCAGTGTCGGTCAGTGGATGCTCTCTGAAAAGCAAGGGAAAAGCCCGCCTCGCTGCTCTCAGTTTTCAGCACTGTAAAAGCACTGTATTTTTGGGTGAAGGGGTCATGTGAGACACACAAGCAATAACGTGTGGTTAAACAAAGGGTTTTCTCCTACTAAGGTAAGTAGAGATGAAAATGTAAATTTATCTGCATTAGACAAGTGTCACCCAGAATCATCAGAAAAGAGGGCTGGATGGAGGAGTAATATTGAACCTGTTAGCCTGGAATTTTGATCATCCTGAGCAGATTGTCAGAGTGCGGCAAACACCAACACATCCCATCACGTCACGGGGGGGCCCGGGGCGGCGGGAGGGCATGTGGCGCACCCAGGGGCTTCTCACGCAGCAGCAGACACACACCGCTGTCCCCCATGGAAGATGCCACATCCTCCTGATCCCTGTTCTCTCCCGCGTCAGCAAATCCCCTGCAAAATTAGGTAGTAAATGCAGATGACAATGGAGATGATTTGGGCACAGTGTGTGAGCCTCAGTCTGCCTCCATTCCGGGTGTAGACGCCTGGAGGTGCAGGTGGGGAGAGGAGGAGAGTGAAGACATGGAGCTGGAGGGTCAAGGGCAGGGAGACTGTCTGTCCTCCCTCAGAACAGCCTGGGCCCAGAGTCCTGCTTCGAGGGACAGGGCTCAGGGAGGCCCTCTGTGGCCAGGACCTGCTGGCAAATCCGTGCATCTCATGGTTGGCTGAGTCTACCGCCACATGTCCAAAGTGGCTTGGTGGTTCAGCTCCACACGGCCGTTTGGGGACGCAGGCAGACGTGGGACTCCGTGCTCCGTGACATCACCGTCTAACCTGGTGTCCAGAGCTGGGAAGGCAGGAAAGAAAGAGCGTGGGGGAACTCACACATGCTTCTAGTATCCTCAGACCCAAGGGTCCCAGGGAGCCACTTTGCCCCAATGTCACTGGTCCGCGCTGATCCGGTGTCCCCACCTGTCTGCCAGGAAGCCTGGGGAACGCACAGGTGCACGTGGACGGTCTGGGGGAGCACCATGTCTCTGCCCCAGTTCCCTACCCGACATCTGTCCTGACGCCGAGCACCCATCCTGGCAAGGTTAGCCGAGCCTCCACCTGGAAGGAAAGCGCAGCTCTGCCTGGCTCCGGGGTGGTGCCTTCTGGAGGTGCCTACTCCCCCTGGGCCTTGCTCGAACCTTGCTAGGAGTAAGGCTCACCCGCCGGAGGTGAGCTCGTCTGCGTGGGCTTCAGGCGGCGCCTCGCACTCAGACGCGCGGTGAATGCGTGCGGTTCCGGCCGTGGGCGGCCAGGATCAGCCCTCGGCAGCCCCGAAGTGGCCGGAAGATGGAAGCGGGGCAGAGCCTGCGACCGGGGCCGGGCCTGCCCCGCAGAGCTGACAGGCTTGCTGCGCCGCCTCCGAGAGAGCCGAACACCGGTCTCCACCGCGCGCCCCTGCTCCCGGTCCGTAGAGGCTCCGGCTGCAGGGTGACGGCCTGGGGGCCTGAGGACGGCTCACCGCCACCCCCCCCCACCCTGCGCTGCCCGAGACACCGAGACACGCGGCCGCCGCTGCCCCATCTGCTCCGCGGGAGCGCACCTGCGCCGGACGCCCTGGCGCGGGAAGCCAGCGGGCCGCCCAGGGACCAGCGCTCTGAGCGGCGAGGGGTGCCCCCCGCCTCTGGCAGAGCGCAGGGGCCTCCCTGGGGAGCCCCCGACGTGCCGAAGGCCAACCACCCCCAGAGGGGGGGAGGATTCTCTCTGTTTTGAGGAAACAGGGCCCGGAGCACCGGGACCGGCCGTGGACGCCTGAGATCACACCCAGGTCTGGCTGGTCCCCGAGCCCCTGTCCCTCCGCCTCTGCGGCTGACAGGGCCGGGCGGCGGGGAGACCTCTCTGGAACCGAGAGGCCCCGAGGGCAGCACGCGGGAGTCCGTGCCCGCACTTCCACGGCGCGAGCCTCCGAGGGAGCCCTGGCCAGGGGGCAGGAGGCCCGGGTACCGATGCGAGCTGACGCCTGCGCAGAGCGTGCCCGCCCCGTGCCCGGCCCGCGCCCGCGGCCTCAGGCTCAGCCGTCCCGAGCCCACGCGGGGCCCTCTATCCTACCCTCTCCCCGGTTTCAGGCGAGGAAGACAAGGCACAGGGGAGGAAAGGGGGTCGTCACAACCGAGCCACCCAGCGATGAAGCCCGTTCCCGTGAACCGTGTCACGGGAGGGACCACGTCTCACTGGGCCCCACGGACGCGGGCTGGCCAGGCCCCAACTAAGTCGGGGGGCTGCCAGCCCGGCCCCAGCCCAGCGGGGGAAGCCGAAGGGCCGCGCCGCGCGGAGAACAAAGGCTCACGCAGACCCGGGAAGGCTCGCCCTCCACGAAGATCTGTCCTCCAGGGGCCGCACCCCCGAAACTAGGGGTGGAGCAGAATCCACGGTGCAGGGCTGAGGGCAGAGGAGTTGAAGACGGTCTACGCAGCATCCAAGTCGTGGCTGTCCTGGCGGCAGCCACGTGCCCCCACGTCCAGGCCCATGCGGAACCTGGGAACGTGGCCTTATTTGGAAACAAAGACTTCCCAGATGGAATCAAGGGAAGGGTGGGCCCTCTGTTCAACGAAACTGGTGTCTTAGGAAAAGGGGGGTTGGGGGCGCAGACCCAAACACAGGGAGCAGGCCTGTGAAGAAGGAAGGCATGCCAAGCACAGATGACCAGGGGGGGCAGGGGACAGTGTCACCCGTGGAGCTCCAGAATGAGCCCACGCCCCTGGTGTCCCCCTTCCTGACTTCTGGTGCCCAGAGCTCAGCCGACAACTTTCGGCTGTTTTAAGCTCCCCCCACTGTGTGGCTCTGTTACCCCCCCCCAGGGTAACTACGCGGGCGCATAGTAGGGACCCCGCCGGCGTCAGGCCGTGCCCTTCTTTAGGACAGAAGGGCACAGCAGGCTGGATGTCGGCGG
This sequence comes from Ailurus styani, assembly GCA_002007465.1. Taxonomy (NCBI): domain Eukaryota; kingdom Metazoa; phylum Chordata; class Mammalia; order Carnivora; family Ailuridae; genus Ailurus; species Ailurus styani. The sequence goes on from LNAC01000193.1 coordinate 1,860,360, forward strand.
GCCAGGGCTGCTGGGATGTCTTGTAAGGTGACCACCTGCTAAAGGACAAAACCTGAAAGGCACGGAGCCCCGAGCATCCCAGGACTGCTTTCTTCCGGGGTCGGATGCTCCGGCGAAGCTCCCGGGCCTGGCTTCCCCGGGCTGGGGGACCCCTCCGCGGACCCCGCTGAGTACCGGGAGCACAGTGCCTGGCAGTCGCTGCACAACTTGAGGGAGACTTGACAGGATTAGGGCAGACGGACATTCCCAAGTCCTGGATACCGGGGTGAGGGAGGCAGGGGGGGCAGGGGCGGCTGGGGCTGCCCCTCCCCTGCCGCCTCCTCCCTGCTCCCGCTGGTGGGGGGGGGGGGCCCCTGGGTCGTCAGAGCCGCAGAGAGCAAAGGCGGGTCTTTGGAATGCAAGGATGTGCGGCTGGCTTGAGCCGGAGTCAGGTTTTATGCCTGAGGCAGAGGGTATTCTGACACACACTAGAGCGGCAAGACAGAAATTACCTCTTAGATGGCTGCCATCAGCAATATTCGGCAGGCAGGTCCGCGGGGCCGTTTAACCTTCTGTAACCTCCCGGTCAAGTGGGCGCGTGCTCACACACACACACACACACACACACACACACACACTCACGCACCGACGGACAGGTGCACCTGCGATTCTGCGTACTGTTTTACCGTAATGGCTTGGTCTGCCGGGGAGCGCTGCACACTGCGTGTCCCTTCCTCTCTCTGTAACTAATAGCCTCCATCCGCATACAAGCCCGACTTACACATTCACATCTAATAGGAATTGAAACTCGCCAGAACCTGCGAGCTTCCCGCTCATCGGGGCAATCCTGAATATACAGTTGGAGCTCAGCAAATAATTAATAGTAATGAAAATTGACATTGTAAAAATTAAAGCGAGGGGGCTGATAGAAAGGAATTGGTTTGGTTGTCAGACCTCAGGCCTAAAGGGAAACAGATTGCTTTGGAGAATCTTTTAATTAATTTCAGAGTTTCCCTGTTTCTTCTCTGCCAAATGAGCTGAGTTTCCTCCTCCTGGGCCGTCAGGATCCTGTGCAGAGAGAGGGAGACACGGGGACAGATGAATGGTGTCAGGGATCATCCCCTCCCGGGAGCCTCCCGAATCCCCACCCCCCAGCAAAGCAAGGCCTAGGTGAGGGGGACGCAGCCCAAAGAGGGGTTCGTTTTGTACCTTTACTTTGACTACCTATGAATAAACCAGGAGGTCTACCTCATTCATAGCTAAAATAAAAATGGATCTCTACCGTCTGACCAAGTTCAGCCACTGAGCTGCAGCATTAACTTGTATTCTAACAAGATTAAAATATATTTGTCGTGGGGATTAGCATACTTAAGTCTCCTTTTGCCTTTTTAGCAGGGCAGGGGGCTTTGATCTGCCTTGCGTGGCAAGAGCGCGGCTTGGTCCCAGCTATCCGACTGCCAAGTGTGAAATCGGCCTGATGTCATCCTCATTCTTCATCTTTTACATCTTTCACCAGTTTAATTATATTTCCGCCACAAAGCTCTGGCGCCTCATTGCATATTCAAGTTAGACCAGGAAGCATTTAGAAAAAAAAAAAAAAGGTGCGAGTGAGATACCCCTGGAGGGGGAGGGGAGGGGGCTGCAAATCTCCGGTGCGAGGCGAGGGGCCGGCGTCCGTGCGCCCCTCCCCCAGATGCTCCTACCTGCGTGGAAACGTGAGCCCGAGGCCGGCCCGGCTCTGCGCTGCCCCCAGCTACCCCATCCGGTGCCCGGCACAAAGGCCATTGTCACGCCCGCGTTGGGCTGGGGGCTGTTTGGCTTGTGACTCCAGTGGTTTGTATTCTGTTCCTCCTCTGCCGCACTGGTTCTGTCTCTTGGAGCTCGGAGCCCACAGGGCGCGCTCCCGTGGCTACAGCAGAACTGCCTTTCTCCCTGCCAGGTGATGAGTCACCCGCGAGCGGCCCCCTTCGAGGCAACGTGCAGCCAGCCAGAATACATTCTGGGGCTCACCCGGTGTCCAAAGGGAACGTGTCTGGCTGACCTTTGCTCACCTCGCAAGAATCAGACAATTTCACTCCACCCAGACCCGATGTTCTGACCCTCCAGCCCTTTGCAGATTCCCGGAACGGCTCGGAAAGGCCAGCTTGCCCGCAGAATGGGGTTTGCGTCGATCCCAGTGGGGCACCTCTTAAACTGCCTCCCTCCCACGCTACCAGAGCTTCCGCCCGATGGCTTAGGGGTGGAGGGTGGGAGGGAGGGAGGAGGGGGGGAGCCGGGGACAGCCAGTCCCAGTCCCCCGCTGCCCGGGGCACCCCTCCGAGGGCACTAGTGTTTGGGAGAGGAAATGAACCACCTGCAGGGGTGGCTGGGGGCTGACCTTCACCTCAGCCCCCAGCCCCGGCTCCAGGCTCCTTTCACTCCCAGCCGGAGTGTCTCGGAGACAGGGTATCCTCGTCGGTGTGACTTCCACATACAAGGTGGACAGACTAGAAATGGCTTCCTTAGCCTTTGAGAGCAGGTCAGCCTGGGCCCTCTTTGTCTGAGGCTTTCCAGCGTTTTCCAATCTCTTGGTGGGAGTATGTGCTGGTAAGGGGACAGTAGGTAGCCTGACCTGATATTCACTTTTGCCATTTGGGGAAGACGAAGACACAGCCCGGAAAGGTCTTTCAGAAGGTCCAGATTTATGACCATTTTTATTTTGAATCATCACTCTTGTGAAAATTAGGAGGTTAACAACACATTGCCTCTTAAATTGAATGATATAATTATAAAATTATCTCCACATAATTAACTCAGGATTATGTTTCATTCTGGTTAGCATGTAATCAAAGCCTGTTATGCTTTTAGCTATAGGAAGAGCAATTAATTTAAAAGGGTTACTTAGGGGCGCCTGGGTGGCTCAGTGGGTTAATGCCTCTGCTTTCGGCTCAGGTCATGATCTCAGGGTCCTGGGATCGAGGCCCGCATCGGGCTCCCTGCTCGGCGGGGAGCCTGCTTCCCCCTCTCTCTCTCTCTCTGCCTGCCTCTCTGCCTCCTTGTGATCTCTCTCCCTCTGTGAAATAAATAAATAAAATCTTTAAAAAAAAAAAAAAGGGTTACTTAGACCCTTCACTATTTAGACCCAATAGCTCATCAGAACATCAGGACGCCCACTCGCTCTTGGAGGCGGGGGG
>LNAC01000193.1:1883080-1959078 GCA_002007465.1 Ailurus styani
AGGGAAGCACTGAAGCAGAGGGTCTCGACATCTTTTAAAAAACCGGGTTTGGGGGCAGGGCGTCGGTCCAGCGAAGACAAGGGAAAGTCTAAATGACTGGAGGGTACAAAACAGAAGAGACAACAGAAGTTGATGGGATCTAGGGGTGCGAGCTCAGGGGCCCAGGGACCTAGGAGAAAAGAGGGCTCGGATTCCTATCTTATGAGTCTCTGTTGTTCAGTGGGTAGATTTTTATTTAAGGAATTTTGCATGTGATCCCTTCCACTGACCATCACCTTAGCTCCTCCAAAGTCAAAACCATCATCTTCAAACCAGCCCTCTTAAAAAGAACTTTTTCGTTCCGTCCACACTGGTCAAGTCAGACCACATTTCCTTCCCCGGGCTTCTTTGATCTCCACGTGACCGTGGACAGACTTCAAAACCCCTCCACCTGTAACCTTCGGGGTCGGTCCCCTTCCTGCACTGTAGGGCCCTGGAAGTCAAGTCGTGGACGGACATCCATCGCTCTCTTGGCAAATAATCTAAAATCATGATTCCTTAATTGTTCCTACTATTGAAGTCTTGTGTTCCTTCCTGGCTACTCCACGAGCCGGCAGAAAACGCGACGAGCATCACCGTGGTCACTGCAGTACATGTGCTGCGATGGAAGTGTCGCCTGCGTCTCCCCGGGGCCACATTAACAACCCCTGGACACCAGCAACGACAGTGCCCAGGGCTCCACCTGTGATGACGCTCTGTCCCACGGAGACAGGAGGACGGGGCGCCCCCCGCCGGAGGTTCTTGCGGCTGGACTCCCCGACAGGGCCCCTGCCCCCCGCCGGAGGTTCTTGCCGCTGGACTCCCCAGAGCAGGGGCTCAGCCCAGCGCTCCCTCCCACCCGCTGGGAGGCCCCTTCAGGCTTTTCCACTCCCAGACTCCCCAGGACCAGACCCAGGGGGATGAACTGCCCCAGGCGCTGGAGGGGCTCTGATGTTTGGGGACTTCCCACAGCTGTGGCAGTCAGTAGAAAAAGAAAACCCGAGTCTGATGCGTCCTTCTCTAGGTAAAGTCTCCCCTACCACCATGCTGGCCTCAGTGCCACCCCGTCACGCACGCACGCGCGCACGCGCGCACAGGCCACATCCCAGCAGCTCTCGAGGATGCACCTTCATCGGCATCACTGCCCGGAGGACGATCCAGATTGCTGCCCGCTCTGAGCATGACACGCGTGCACCTGACCGCCTCCTGGCGGCCTCCACTCCGGGGTCCGGTAGGCTTTTCAAACGTGTCCGTCCAAATGGATGGTTGAGTCCTGGCTCCTTTGTCCCCCAGCCTGCTCCTGCTCGCCTCGGCTCCCCCACTCAGCCCGCTTCTCTGGCCGAGCCTCCAGGAGGCAGTGCGGGCTCCCCCGTCTCGGTCTCACAGGGGTGGACCGCGCTGCCTGCCGGCGACCCCCCAGCACTCGCTCCCTTCTGCGGCTCTTCCGCTCCCGCTGCTGCAGGGGCCTCCTGGCCGGCTTTCTACCTCCACTGGTCCCTGCGGGCTGAAGAAGCCTCCGTAAATGCAAACCGGACGCTCTTCCTTCGTCCTGCATCTACACCAGTGGTTTCCAGGAATGCGGAGAATGAGCCACAACGCTCTAAGCGTCCTTCGGGGCCCCGCGTGATTGCCCGGGCCACCTCCCTCACCCCAAGTTAGGCCACTGGCCTCCCTCTGCAAGCCCTGGCACCCTACTCATTCTGCCATCCAAGCTACCCACCCCCCAGGCGGTTCTCTGTCCTCGGGCTGAAACGTCTTGGAGGTCTAGGCGTACAGACAGCCCAGAGCGAGACAGCGTGTCTACGACAGGGCCTGCTCCGGGCGTGCATTCTTCCTGGCACTTAGGGCTACGTGGGGTTGTAAGTGTCCCCTGGGTGCTGACAGGCTGTACCTGCTTCCTGCGGCTTCAGCCCCGTGCACCAGAGGGGCTGGCCCGCAGCAACACCCATCAGGCGCTCTCGGGCTTTGGTTTCGGAGCTCCTCTATCGTCTTAAAAATTATTGAGGGCCCAAAGACCCTTGTTTGTCTGGATCACACTTATTGCTATTTATCGTATTAGAAATCGAAACAAAGGAGGGGCCTGGGGGGCTCAGTTGGCGAAGCCTCTGCCTTTGGCTCAGGCCATGATCCCAGGGTCCCTGCTCAGCAGAGTCTGCTTCTCCGTCTCCTCTCCCTCTGTGCTCTCGCTCTCTCTGATAAGTAGATATAATCTGTAACAAAAAAAATTAAAATTGTGGTTAAAACAAGAAATTGAAACAAAGGTTATAAACGTATTTGTTGATTCACTTGCAATAAAAATAAAAATCTTGATGTTTACTTAAATAATATATTCCAATAAACATTTACTGTGTATCCCCAAACAAAACAAAATGAGTCAGCAGAGTGGTGTTTTATATGTTTACACACTTCAAGGTCTGGCTTAATGGAAGATAGCGGGGTTCTCATTTCTGCTGTGCGTCCGTTACTTCGATTCAAGTCTACGAAGAAAATCCAGCCTTTCACAGATAGGTAGCTGGAAGAGGGAGGACTGTTTTATTAGGTTTTTTTGGTCAGATAATTGTGGACATCCTTCCTTAATACTACACCAAAATTCAACAAGCGGTAGTTTCTGGAAGGTTCGTTGCAGCATGGAATCTGAAACCACACCAGAGAACACTTCACACTCTAATACATCCAAATCCATGGGGCCATCTCGCATTTGAAAGGATCTCTTACCCATGGAAGATTTTGTGCCATCATTCACCGGTCATTTGGAAAATACTGGTTCTCTGGGTTAGGTGGTTCTTCCAGATGTTGACACTTTCATCACACGATACTGCCAAACCACATTTGTCATTTTACCCCTGAGCGCATCAGGGAAGTCTGCAAGTCCTGGGAAGTTGTCTGGGCCATGGTATTGAATACAAGGTTTCCAAAATTTTGTTTTTCACTTCAAAATTCAAAGTTGATCATTGGCAACCACTCCTGTTTTCCAGGACATGACAGTCTCAGTTCGTTTATTTTTGAAAAACTACCTGTCAGATGCCCGAGTCTGAATAACCACGGTGCGTCCGTCCGATGCCATTTCCTGTAAGATGGACTTCCAGGAGAGAGGCTCATGTGGCTCACAACTCGGTGTACCAGTGCTTCTCACCGGGACAGCCACCACGCTTCTGAGGGCCCACTGCCCTGTCTTCACCCAGAACAGTGAAAAAATATGTACTCAAGGGCCAAGGTTTAATAAAACCACTTTTCCTGTTTCCTCGAGGACATCCTTCAGTGAAACTGGCTTGTTTTTTTCTTTCACAAAACTGAGAGTGTGTGGCCGTGAAAGGCACCTGCCTGCGGGCGCAGCTGGGGCCAGGGCAGGGTCCTGCGGAGGACCAGCCCTTGGCCTCGCCCGGCTGCTTGCACGTCCGAGCCCGTGTCTCCAGGGGCCGGGGGAGATAGTGGCTCAGTATCAGTGCACAAATAGCCGTGTGTGGACCCCCCAAAAAGGGCCAAGGAGACCCCCAGGGCTCTGCAGACCAGATCTTGAGACCTGCTGTGCTAAATGCATATTCGAAGCATGGATTGATTTTACCACAGTCTTCTGAGGTGGACACTTAGAGGCGTCTCAGATCAGAACTTCTTTGGTTTTGGAAAGGTAACGTGGTGCACGTCTTCTGTGTGACCTGCGTGTGGCCCGGTGGGTGCTGACAGCGCCCTGTAAGGAAACACATTGCTGTTTCTGCAGTGAGTGTAGGAAAAGGCATGTTACTCGAGAGAGTGACCAGAAGAAGTCTCACATCCACTCAGATCATGTTTTGCTAGGAAATGAGGTTGAGAAGTGACTTTCAGTTTTGGATCCCTGAACCTAGGAGGCGCTTTCCAGCTTCCCGACATTTCCCTTTCCGTATCACTCATGAGAATCCAAGGTCCACCAGGGCTCCGGCTGCGCTGAAAATGGTACAATCTAAGACTGAAAAGGACATTTTTGTCTTTGGCAAACTTGGGTCCTGGGTGACTAATATTGCTGGGAAAATGGCTATTCTTTTCAAAATGTTAAGAAGTGTACATTCTCTTTAATAAAGTTATGAGGGAAATCATTAGGTAGTGAAATTGGCTGTCTGATCTAAACTTTGATTTCACATGTTATTCAAATGTGGCTTTTTTTATTTTTTTTTTTATTTTTTTTTATTTTTTTTTTTTATAAGATTTTTTATTTATTTATTTGACACAGAGAGAGAGATTACAAGTAGGCTGAGAGGCAGGCAGAGAGACAGGGAGAGGAGGAAGCAGGCTCCCTGCTGAGCAGAGAGCCCGATGCGGGCCTGGATCCCAGGACACTGAGATCATGACCTGAGCCGAAAGCAGAGGCTTTAACCCACTGAGCCACCCAGGTGCCCCAAATGTGGAATCTTTAAAAAGATGTTGAACTCATAGAAACAACAAAAAACTGGTTGCCAGGGATTGAGGATTGGGGGAAATAGAGAGAGGGTTGGTAAAAGGGTAAAAACTTATGGTTATAAGATAAATAAGGTCTCAGAATCTAATGTATAACATGGTGACTATAGTTGATAACACTGTATTAGTTGAAATTTNGTGCCCCGTGCGGGGGAGTCCGAGAGCATTTCCGTTCTGTGACGGCTTAGTCCAGCAAGCGGCGTGTCCTCCAGGTTCAGCTGTGCGGGGTGACGGTCCTCCTTGGGGGGCTGGGGGACGTCCCCGCGGTAGGAACACACTGCGCTGTGACATCCACGTCCCAGCAAGGGACGCTCGGCTCGCTGCCCCCTGTTGGCTGCCGTCAGGGATGCCGCGTGGGCACCGGGCGTCCTCAAGACCTCGCTTTCCGTTCTCCCGGCTGTGCGCCCAGACGTGGGGGTGCCGGGTCACCGGGTGGTTGTTTGGAACGCTTCCGAGGCATGGTCCGACCGCCTTCCACGGCAGGCGCACCTGGTCCCTTCCCTCCAGCGGCTCACGGGGTTCTGGGGTCTCCTCGTCCGCGCCAGCTCTGGGGATTTCCGGGGAGGGAGAGCTGTAGCCCCAGCCTTGCGATTCTTCTCGCTGTGGCCCCGACGGAGCCGTGCGGCAGGTGGGCTGTGCCTCTTCCGTCCAGTTCCCTTGGTGGGCGGACGGGTGCGAGGGGAGGGGGCGGGGCAGCTTTGGGGACGGCGACATCTCGGGTGGGTCTAGAATTGCACTCCGCCGTGGCCGTGGCCGGGACCCGGGGCAGGGGTAAGGGGACGGAGAGCCACAGTGCCCTGGGGAATCCGGGGAGCTGGGCAGACAGGACGACAGATGGGCAGAGGAGTGGTGGCCTGGGTCGGGGGTGAGGTGGGCACGCAGGGGCGTGGGAGGCAGGGGGAGGGCTGGGGGTCAGTCTTGGGGTCAGACCCTGTCCTCACCCTCTCTGCGGGCCTCCTGGCCCTGTGCCCCAGCCTGCTGGGGTCTCCCAGGCCTCCCGCACACCGCCGTTTCCTGATCGCCCCCATCCCTGGCCCACATGTTCACTCCCCTTCCTGGAGCCTCTGGAGAGAGGACAGGGCACGTAGGGAGAGTGCCCACGTAGCAGTAACGACAGGTCGCACCCGTGGAATGACTGCTGTGTCCTGGGCACTGTTCTAGAGCCTCGATGCAGAATGATCCCTCCGAAGGCACGCCAGCCCTGTGGGCTCTTGGACCAGCCAGAGCTCGCCAGGGGACCAACAGGAGACTGGCTTCATAGAATGGGCTCTCGGGACGGTAGGGGGCAGATCTAAAATTGTCCTGGCAGGCTGGCCAGGGGCAAGCTCCCGCTGGATTCCTTCTTCTCTGGAAACTTCCGTTTTTGCTCCTAAGGCCTTCAGTTGATTGAACGAGGCCCACGTAATTGTGGAGAGCGGCCTCCTTCACTTGGAGCCGACTGATTATAGATAGTAACCATCTCTGCAAAATACCTCCACAGGGGCCCCTAGAGCAGGGTTTCCGGACTGGGGGCTGGAGCCTCATCAAGTGACCCAGAAACCCCATCCTTCAAGCTCAAGCTGTGATCAGACCCAAAGGAAGGGAATTGAAGTGCATGCGCCTGGGTCCTTCCCCAGATCTGCTGAGCCCAACGTTCTGGGCAAGAGACCTGGAAACCCTCATTGGAACGAATAGCCCAGTGACGGGAGCACCCTGGGGTCTGAAGCCTTCAGCGCGGGGACAAGGCTTCGGAATGTCCCCTGTCCAGTGCACCTGCTGTCGTCCAGCACGGACACTTCTCGGGTAGTGACATGGGGGCGGCCTAGCTGGGGGCCCCGGGTCAGAGAGACGATGAGGAGCGCGCAGGGCTGCGCTTTCATCCTCCAGTGGTGGGGAGGAGGCTGACCCCGGGCTCCTTGTGGGATTAAGAAAGCTTGACCCGGTCTTTGCGTGGAAGCAAGACCAGACCAGGCAGCAGGTGTCTGCCCCGTCCCCCCTGGCACCCGTGGCTGGCGATCCGTAGCCAAGGGCTTGTCCCTGCAGGCCCCCATGGGGTCCCCCTGGGGAAGGGCTATAGTGCCCAGTGGTCTCCAGCAGAGGCCCAAACCCGAAACTTCTTCCCAGAACGGCTCTGACTCTGGCCCTCACCGGCAAGTCTCACGGGGGCTGAAGGGAAAGGACGCGGCGTCGGGGGCTCCGGACTTGCCGGGCGGGCGGTTGCTGATTCAGTGTTGGGAGCATCCGGGGCCTGAGCGTCCGATGCTTGTTTAGCTCTTTGGATGCCCACCGGAGAGGGTTTCGCTTTCCACGGTGATGCGGCCAGTAAGAGGCTCCGGATTAGTTAAACGTTAAAAATTCCAGGAGGTTTATTTACAGAAACGGTGACGTATTTTCCAAAAACTTCCCCGGGACCTGTCGCACCCTGGCCCCCAGGGGCTGGCAGCCGAGGACACAGCTCGGTGTTCCGGGGGCGCCGCGAACAGCATCACTTGCCGGACAATGATTTAAGTCCTCCTGGGCACCGAGGGAGCGCTGAGCAAGCACCATTGTCCTTTTCGGTATAATTCCTTTTTGTTTTTCCACAAAGAAGCTGGTGACCCTTTCCACTGGACTTTTGTGGGTTTATGGCCAAACACACGCACAAGAATCCCACTGTGGCCTGGAAGGTTCCAGACGGCCAACACCTTCTCTCTTTTCTCCTGGGATGCTGGTCTTGCGACTGGCTGATCAGGCCACCCAGAGGCAGAACGAGAGTGGCCCAAAGTCGTATTGGGGGCCAGCAGACGAGCCCCCTGCCCCCGGTGCTCTGCCCCCGAGCTCCCGGCCCTGCTCCTTCAGGCCCTTCTTCCTTCCCAGCTAAGAACGACTCCGTGCTGAGACCAGACGGCCCGACACACTCCCCTCCCTCCACGTTCAGTTACACCGGGGAAGCTCACGGCTCAGTCCCGACGACTGGCCGGAAAGTTAGGCTGGTTTTAGGAAGAGGGGGCAGCTGAGGGCTCGTGAATCGGGGAACCCCGAAGGGACCCTCTGGCCCTGTCCCCAAACCACTTCTCCTTGGCTCCCCGTGCCTGCTGTCCCAAGAAGACAGAGAGCCCTTGACCTGAGAAGGGCGCCCAGGCCTGGCGGGGGAGCCGAGCAGACACAAGTTCAGAGCCTCCCACGCCTTCCTCTCCCCAGCTGCTCTGCCCCCGGGCACAGACCCCTGCTTCTGTGAGTTTTCCTCCCGAGGGAGGGGTCTTGAGCACCCCGGAGCTGCTGGGTGGGGAAGGAGCTCCACCCACAGGGACCCCAACAGGGAACGGGGCCTGAGGGCGTCAGCAGCTCACCCAGGCCACGTGGGCCCTCAGCTGTGCTTTCCACACCGTGACCAGCAGTGGGATGCGTCTGAGAAACAGATAAAACTGTCCCCAAGGGAACTTGACATGCTGGGGGCGCTTGCTGTGGGAATCCGGAGCCCGTGGGTACGTGGCGTGCGTCCCTGTCTGGTGGGCGCGTGTCTGTGTCAGAACAGCCGAGGCCTGGTGTCCGCGTCCCTCGCGCATGAGCTCAGCCCTGGGGCCTCACCCTGTCCGCTCGGCCTCCTCTCATCCTTCACAAGACCTCACGGGGTCACCGACGGCCTGGCAGGTGGGGCAGCACCCCCTGAGGCCAAGGGCAGCCGGTCAGTGGAGGAGCGCAGGTGGGCTCAGGGAGCCCGCGCCCCAGGAGGCCGGCCCACTGCCCCTCCGGCGCCCCCACCTGGCTGCCCCCTGAGGCTTGTCGTGGCACCAGCCAGGAAGTACCTGGACCCTGTGCTCCGAGCCCGGGGAGCGGCTGTGAGAGGCTTGCAAGGCCATGGATTCCTCTTCACCCGTGATGCTCACAGGGGGGCTTCCGTGTCGTCGGCCGTGCACCTGTCCTGGTTGGAGACTGGGCCTGCCGGCCAGGCAACAATGTGACCCAGCGTGGACGGCAGCCCTCTCCCCTGTGCTGTGGGAGCAGGCGGCGCGGGCTGGCCAGGGGGCTGGCTTCCACAACAGGCCCTCGTGGAAGCCACACGGCATCTCGGGGACGGGCGAAGCCGGGTGAGCTCAGGCTGGAGTCAGCTGCTGGAACCCACCGGTTTGGGTTCCCTCACTGGGGGGCTGGGGCCCCTCCCCGCCCAGAGTCGGCACTTACCCTCTGCTTCCGTCTGACGGCTCCTGCTGCGGCTCTGCCCGTCCTGCGTCCCTCTTAGGAAGATCCACGGGAGCACGCTGGGCCCCCGCAGGGAATCCGGGTCATCTCTCCATCTCGAGACCGTCGTCACGTCTGCCGCGTCCCTTCTGCTGTGTAAGCTCGGGCTGCCACCACGGGACACCCCAGGCCACCAGCAGAAACAACGCAGTCCCCTCTCGCCGCGCGGGAGGCTAGAAGTCCAAGACCAAGGCGCAGGCAGAGCTGGTGTCTGGTGGGGACGGGCTTCCCTGTTCACGGACGGCAGCTCCTCTGTGTCTTCCCGCTGCGGGAAGGGAGAGGGGGCTCTGGGGGGCACTTCGAAGGGCACTGAGCCCATCCTGGGGGCCCCACCCTCATGAGCCGGCCATCTCCCAAGGCCCGCCTCCTAACACCGTCACACTGAGGATGGGGTTCCGGCGTGTGAACATGGGGCACAGAAGCATTCGGACTGTACCAGGAACACGTGTCCAGGTTCTGGGGACTGGGACGTGGGCGCCCTGGGGACCATTGCTCTAACACAGCTGGTCTGCGGGGATCCAGTGGGCGCGCTCTGAGACCTCCGCACCATCCCACTGTTTCGTGGCTACGTTTGCACCCAGGAGCCAATCTCTGGACAGCAGGCGGAATTCTCTCTGTTCACATCGCAAGGATCACCCCACGCTGGGAGGGAGACTGTCCACCTCATCTCCTTCTCCCGAGTCAGAAGCTCCACTTCGAGTCCTGGGCCTGACTCAGGAATCTGCGTTTTTAACAGGCCCCCTGGATCATTTGCACCCACGCTAAGATTCGATCACCTCTCTTCTTGACAAAGGGACTCGGTGGCGACCGAACCAGGAACGGGCAAAGCCGAGACCGCCCCTTGCCCCCTGCGGGTGCCCTCCACGCCCAGTGGGCCTGCCCCACGTCCTTGTCCCGCTCTCTCTGGGTGAGTGTCTCCCCTCCTCCGCTGGGGTTCAGGAGCGGAAGGGCCTTCCCGCTGCAGTGCCCCGCAAGCGCCCCATGAAGGAGCCCCCGCCCCCCTGCCGCACCCCGTAACTCTGGCTCCTCCGAGGCAGCCGCAACACCCCCTCAGCGTCCTAAGGGGATGCAGGAAATAGAACCTGGCTGTGATTTGTATTCAGAACCAACTCAAGATTGGGCTTCGCAGTTAAAAACCTGCTCATTTTTGTTCTGGCTACACTTGCAGATATTAAATGTTCTGCATAGAAGCCCTTCAGATCCGCCTCCTCGGGGACAGGAGCGCGGTGAGCGGGGCGCGGGGTCTAGCCGAGTCTAGTTCCGACCATCATTAAGCGGCTGAGCCGCTCTGGGCAATCCCCACGCCGCTGTGGGCTTCCAAGACGGAGGTTTGGAAGGGGTCCCCTCTGACATCAGATTCCGCCTGGGACCGCTCCTTTCCACAGGTGGCCAGGCGAGGGGATATTTTCTAGGCTAATTGAGCATCGCCCCCAATTCCACCCTATCCAAAAAAAAAAAAAAAAAAAGGCCCTTGATTATTCACGTATGAGAACAAGGCTTTAAATAGCACGTCACTGTGCTTCCTCACCCAGCGAGCTGGGGTCTCTGCGGGGAAGCAGGTGCCCATGGGAGCCTTCTCTAGTCTACATCCGAGAAGAGTCTGGCAGGTGGGAGCCATCTCCCCCACCAGGGAGGGGACCTGCTTTCATCCCATTTCCATGTGGTGGTGATTCTCAGGCTATGACAATTAAAAAGATGGAGAAACCATTTGCATTTTTCCTGGGTGTTAATGACCTTCCAAACCAGTGTTCAATTGTCTAGTTTAAAACAGTGGAGCTCACGTTGCATGAATAATTCAACCGGCACTGAGTTCTTCCACGCACCGGGTAAAAACCTCATCGGTGACCTAGTTCCTAAAGTTGCATCTGTTCATGTAATCTCTGCATACGGTCGGTTTCCGTTTCTTAAGGTATATGTTATTTTACTGAGAGATATCACATCCTAAGTAAACTTACTGTCAAGGTTTGGGGACTTAAATTGATGAAACAGAGACCTAATTTATTTTACATCACCTGGAGCCTTAAATTTAATTAATTTTCCGTCTTGGGCACAGACGCACCTACTGGCTCCCTGGGATCGGGCCCGAGTAGGCGTGTAAACACGCAGACAGAAGGAGGCGCAGAGAGACCCCGGGGTTCGGGATGACCACCGGGGAGCTGAGGGCGCCAGGGACGCGGGGTATCAGGCGGCCCCGGGCTGGGGGGTGTCAGAGCCAAGAGAGGGCCGTAGGCCCACCGTGAAGGTCCGGCGGTAGCTGCTGTCCGGGCTGCACGTCTCCCCCTGGGAGCCTCCAAGCAGTAGCAGAGGCTAATCTTTGCTAAGCACATGGCTGGGGTGCTTCTATCCCATAACACGGGCTCCTCGGCTGCCGAATCACAGACACACAGGCCCCACCCGAAGGCACTGAAGCCGAATTTCTGGGTTGAGCGGCGGGCGTCCTCACTGTGACGTGGTCCCTGGGCGTTCTCCATCAGTACTGCCATCCCAAGGCTGCCATACACAGGACCACAGACTCGGAGACGTAACACAAGGGAAAGGACCTGTCTCGCCGCTCTGGAGGCCGGGGGTCTGAAACCAAGGTGTGGGCGGGAATGTTCTTCCCCTGGGACCTCTAAGGGAGGGTCCTTCCTCCCTGTTTGCAGCTTCTGGCCAAGGCCAGGGGTCCTCCGTGCTCCTGGGCTGGCAGCCGCCTCCAGCCTCTGCCTCCGTCCCCGCACGGCCGTGTCCCTGCGTCTGGGCCTTCACGTGGCCCTTCTCCTTAGGGCACCAGGCATGCTGGATTCGGGCCCTCCACACTCCAGTGTGGCCTCGTTTTACTAATTGCATCGGCCGTGACGCTATCTCCCGACACGGCCAGGGTCGCAGGTCCCCGGGGTGAGCGCTGGGACCCGTCTCTTTGAGGCTCCGGCTCAGGTGGTAACAGCACTGAGTAGGAGTATCTGTCAGACCCCGAGAGACTCACGCACCCGTTCCTTGTGAGGGACGAAGAAGCTTAGAGCGTTTCCATCGCTTCATCCGTTAATCCACACACAGTAACTGCTTTGTTGGGTTCCGCGTTTATTCACGTCAGGTTTCCGGAGCTGAAAGACTGTGTGACATGGGCGCTCCCAGGTGGGAGCGGGCAACGGACAGGGAGACGGCGACACGTGCCGTGGCCGGTGCCCTGGGCTTGGGGGCGCTCTGGATCAACGTCTGACCGAGCGCGGCGGGGCTGGCGATGGAAAGAGGCATTTCTAACAAAGATTCCTCTTCCTAAGAAAACTCAGTGTGTACGTTTGTTCGCATCTCCCTAGAAATAATCGCTGATACTAAACAGAAGCTACCATGCAGGGGCCCCGGACCTGCTTCCCCCTTGGGTGTGCACGCCTCGTCATCGCAGAAAGACCGAATCTTTCTGACGACCCCCGGCCCCGTGAGAACACGGCACCTTCAACGATGCAGGATGGCATTTCCGGCCTTCATGTTTGAACAGTTTGATCCAATGGGAGTGCTTTCGTCTGCAAGTAATGGGACACCAAATTATGGTGGCTGAAACCAACCCTTTCTCCACGCGCCAAGATGTAGCGTGGCTTTGGCAGCGCAGCCTGACCACGTCCAGGCCACGTCCTGTGGTTCTCTTGGCCTTTCTGTCATTTTCCACCACGATCTCGAGCAGAGAAAGGAGGGGCAGGAGAGTGCTGCCGGGCACATCCATCCCTTCTCGCAGGAAATCCACAGCCCTCCCTGAACGCCCGGGGGTTTCCGCTATGTCTCCTGGGCCACACCGTGTCACATGCACAGGCTGAGCTCCACGGGAAGCTGGAAACACGAACTGTTTGGTTTTCTAGGCTTCGTAATAGAAGCAAGCAAAGGAGAAAGGGGTTAGGTCACCCAGCCTATCACGCCTGCCACGAACAACACCCCGACATCCTATTAGCAGTTTCAAAGTCGAATTTTACAATGAACGTCCATACACCCACTGTCTAGATTCTACCATGGACATTTTACTGAACTTGCTTAGTCACATCTGTCTTCCCCCAAGTTGGGTTTTTAGGGAAATATCTGTTAACTCTCCTGAAAGCTGTGTCTTCAGTTTCCTTGCTCCTCTGAAGACCCCGGGAGTCCTGGTGACCTCAGGTATGGGTACGTGTCTCAGCCTCCCAGGGCTGCTGGGATGAGGCAGCACAAAGGAAGGTTCTATTGGCTCACTGTTCTGGAGGCCCCAGAATCAAAGGGCTGGTTTCTTCCACGGCCCTGAGGGAGAATCTGGTCCAGGCCTCCCTTCCAGCTCATGGTAATTACTGGTGATGCTTGACATTCCTGGGCTTGGCCTCGTCCCTCGGGTGGGTGTCGCTGATTGTTGAGGACATTCGGGAGAGAGAAGTCCTCTCATGGTACCCCCAGGAACTTCTCATCTGCTGCACCCCGGACAGACCACGGGAAGCCGGGGGTCAGCTCGGGCTGCCATGCCGGGCCATCCCTCCCCCCGGCTGCCTCATCGCCGTGTTGGACATGAATGTCCACAGGCTCCCTGGAGCCCGGAAGCTTCCACCCAGCGCCAGAGCCCCCAGGGCCAGGTTCTTGGGCTCCCCCTTACCTCCCCGCCTGTCCCTGCAGTTGCCTACCTGTAGTGGCCCTCGGGTTCACCACCCTCCCTTGCATCCGGGGCCCAGAGAGGCCAGAGGCCCTTGTCCTCTGGAAGGGACTTCCCACTGCGTCTCCCTGGACGTGGCAAGACTCCTCCTGTAGTCAGATGTTTCCTTTACCTGATGGGAGAAACACCTCCGGATCCCAGACGTGGCTTGTGACCAGAGACTCAGGAGGGGCAGAGGGTCAGGGCCACCTGAGGGGGACGGTGACCACACGTGGTTTCACTGTCCCAAGGTGTCGCCGCTGTCCTCATAACGTGTTGTGAACGATCCCTGCGTGACGTCATCTGTCGGACTCACATTCGCTGACTCAGCTTACATCCGGGAAGCTGGGACTAGACCCCGAGCGATCCGTGTAAGCTGCACACCCAGCGGCCTGGGCGAGGCAGTCCAGGGGCCGATGGCTGTCTCACACACGCTGCGCCCACGCTGAACCCTGGCTCCGAAGCCCACCTCCCCGCTGGGAGTTTAAGGGGGGCCGGCCTGGCCCGCAGCTGGCCCTCCACCAAGCCAGCGGTCAGGAAGTGAGAGCGGCTTTTCCAGCAGGGCGGGCTGAAGGCAGGGGCTGCTGAGGGGCTCCCCGCCCCGGGTCCAGGCTGAACTGGACAGCCTCGCTGACCGCCCGGCCGGCCGACACACCGTGTAGATGTGCAGAAGCTGAAATCCTCTCCCCAACCTGCTGGGCCCAGGGCCGCACGTGCCCCAGTCCTACTTACCGGGGGCACACAGATTGGAATGGAAGAAGGCAGACCAGAGAGGACGCAGGTGCACGGGGCTGGGCTAGAGGGGGCAGCCGCACTGCCCTGGCCGCGTCCCCCACCAGCCCTCGAGGCGAGCACGGTCCCCACGCAGCAAGCCATGTCCACACTCTCCCCGACCCCGTCGGCGGCCTTCTAGATGTCTTGGGGGCCCCCCGCCTCCTTCCTTTCTAATACCCAGTACACGGACAGCTCTTTGGAACCACTGACCTGCGGGCACCCAGAGGGGTTGCCCTGGGAACTGACCTCCTTCCTCCGGACGCAGCCACCCTCCACAGTCTGGTGTGAACACGCATCCCCTTTGCTCTGAGGAGTCAGGCCCCTGGGGGCTCCCCTGCCTGACCCCCTCCTTCCCTCCCTGCTCTGTTTCCCCCATTCTCTGGCCTATCACCTCTACAGTCACGTCTTCTTTTATTTTTCAGATTTTATTTTTATTTTAAAAATATTTTATTTATTTATTTAAGAGAGAGAGATGGAGCATGAGCTGGGGGAGGGGCAGACGGAGAAGGAGAGGCAGACTCCCCACTGACAAGAAGCCCAATGTGGGACTCGATCCCAGGACGCTGGGATCATGACCTGAGCCAAAGGCAGATGCTTAACCAACTGAGCCACCCAGGCGCCCTAAAGAATTTAGCTTTTAAGCAGTTTCTACCTCCAACGTGGGGCTTGAACTCACACGGCAAGATCAAGAGTGGTACGCTTCACTGACTGAGCCGTGGGGTCATCCCTGATCACACCCCCTGCTTCTGCAGACCCCAGCAGGTACCTGTTCCAGGTAAGGTAAGAGCGGAGTGAAGAAGTGGGAGGTGCAGGGTGGTGGAGCGCAGAGGCAGCCAGGCCTGGAGCCGAGCTCGGGTCTGCAGTAGGCTCCCCCCGATCCCTGGCCTCTACCCCACAGAGTGGCCCCGGGCCCGAGGTCCCTGATGTGACCACCTTCCTGAAGACTCACAGCAAATTTCCTCCTGCGGGTACCCATGCCCTTCTGTGCTCTCTGGACCCCGCGGTGGGTGGTGGGTGGTGGGGTCCCCGGACAGCAGTACGGTTTGAAAACCACGCTGCCGTCGGGTCGGAGTGCCTGGGGCTGGTGGCGGTGGGTGGGCCGGGCTGGTGCGCCGTCTGGACGGGACGCCTTCGGGGCCGCTGACCTGGGTGGTGTGGGGCCAACCTTGTGCCTCTGTCTGCAGAGCGAGACCATAGGTCACCACGGAGGTGGACATGCACCAGGTTTGACCCCTCTGTGTCCTAGCACGGTGTCTGCGGCCCCGGGGGACGGGGCGCCGGGCTGGGCTGGGAGCAGGCGCCGCACGGTGCACGCAAGCAGGAATCTGCTGAATCCATGAATAGAGAGCACAGCCGGCATCCGGGGACTCACCGCGACCAGGAGCCTGGGGAGGCGGGCGGGGCGCACCGGACAGAGGCGCCCCGTGTGCCCAGCCCCGTGTGCCCGCAGGTCCCCGGCCTCCCTCCTGCGGGCAGACCCCGGGGGCCGGCAGGGTCTTCTCCCCCCTCCTCCTGGTGTTGCTTCCCCTCATCCGGAGCCCGCAGTTGTCCTGAGCACAGAATTCCCCCACTGTGTCCTGGGAACGTGAGCACACGCTCCTAAAGAAGAGGTTCCCGCTCAGGTGGGGCTCTAGGGGGCCCGACGTTTCCTCCGACTGTCCCGCCGTCTTCTGAGGGCTCGGGAGCACCGGGCTTGAAGTCCTGAAGGCTTTGCAGGGCTCGGGCCCCTGCTGCTCCCAGAGGCCGGGCCCCGAGCAGGACTGGGGGAGCCAGTGACTTCAAGGACGCCATGGTTTCACCCCAGGAGAACGGGTTTCCAGGGGTGTCGGCAGTAGGGGGTGCTGGGTGGCCATGGAGGACCCCCCCGGTCACCGAGCCGCGGAGGCCGGGCGCCGCGTCGTTACCCCGGCGGTCTCACTGTGGGATGCCCACACCCCCAGGAAAGGAAGCAGAGCCGTCCGCGGTTGGTGGGGACGAGGGGCCCTCGCAGGGTGCACAGCCCTCGGAGGCACTGCTCTGCCCACCCGGGCTCAGGGCCCTCGGGGGGACCCTTTTGTGTGCAATTCTGGACCCGGAATGCACGCCGCTCTTCCCCGAGGCTGGCGTGAGGCCGTGGGCCGGGCACCCCATCCGCGGCCACGCGCCGGCTAGTCCCTGGGCAGCCGGGCCTGTGGAAGCAGAGCCCTGGCTTTGTGCAACTCCCTGGAACCAGACGTGCTTTCCGTTCCGAATATTTCGCCTCTAAACCCGGGCGTGGCCCATTTTCAGGCAGGCGGTTGTGGTCTCTGTCGCTAATTCTCCCCGAAACCGCTCTCGTCTCTTCTCCCGGCTCGTCGGCGTTGCCCTCCCGCCCGGGAGCCCGCGAGAGCAGCTCTGATAAATCTATCAGCTCCAACAGCCGGGATTCAGGCCACTTCTCAGATGAGTGGCAAATCTGTCATAAAGTCCTTAGCGCTGAGCCCCGGTGAATTTAAGGGTAAGCCCTGGATACTTATTAAACTGGAAGCCTTGCAGGAAAAGGTACTTTTTTTTTTTAATGCAATAAAATTCCTTTAAAAAGATCTCCTGTCCCGGTTTGCTGAGTTCCTAGAGACCTAGCTAAGGCTCCCTGAGATGGTAAGTCCCACCTCTGCCTCCCGGGCTCCAGGCCGCGGCGGGGCTTCGTGGTGTGGGCATTCTGGTCGCTCGGAAACGTGCCTTGCACTTTTCGTTGAGTTACTTTGCTTGGTGGAGCTGAGCTTGGAGCTTTCTGCACGTGCATGTGGGTGTGTGTGTGCCCGTTGTTGCCTGTGGGCATGGGCGTGTGTGTGGAGCACGGCGGCGCGGTCGCGGGTGTGTCGCAGCTGTGATGAGCGCTCACGGTATCGAGAGGGACATCTCCACGTGGCCCCGTGGGAACCGGTGCGACCACCCGCTTCTGCTGTGAGGCGGGTGGGGCACTGGGCCACGGGCCCGGAGGGGCTTCGTGTCCGGGGCAGCCGCTCCTCAGATAACCCAGGGCTCTGGCGCCACCCCTGCCGACCTCCCGCCCCCTCCTCCCGCCCCCTCCCCGCCAGCAGGTGCAAAACCAGAGCCGAGATGATCGGACCGGGGACTCCGGGCTTTGGAGGGTAAGGGCTTCCTCCTCTTCAGTGGACGGAGGGGCATAAATGACCCTCTGGGCACCCGAAGTGCCCCCTCCACCCCCGTTCAGAGGGGAATCCAAACCAAGATAAGTCGAAGGACTTGCCCAGGCCCGAGACTCACCGGCAGAGTCTGGAGAGGAACAAAGCCTCGAGCCGTTAGTTACTCGGGGTTAACATAGTCCGCTCTCCACGGACTTCAGAGCCGTTTGCAAGCCCTGTCGGGGGCCAGGAGTCTGCCGCACGTGTCGGGGCAGTGTGGGAGGAGGGTGGCACGCGGGCCTCGTGACAGCCGCTCCAGTGGGGGGGCAGCGGCTCCCGGGCAGTCTCCATGGTGCCCAAGGTCGGAGGGGACAGAGTCAGCTCCCGGCCTCGCTGCCTAGAGGAGAAAAGAGCTAAGAACAAAGAAGTCACGAAATGGCCTGGGCTCAGCCGCAGACGACCACCCCAGGCCAAATGTGCTGGTCCGCGGGGCTTTCAAAGATGTTGGCCAGGCCTCCTGGGTCTGTGGGGCAAAGGAGATGCCCTGTCCAGACCCTCCTCCAGGCAGGGCTGCTGGCAGGCCCCTCCAGCTGTCCCCTCCTCCGGGGTTGGCTTCGGCGGCATGCCCGTCCCCAGGCCTCTGGCTGCGGCTCCCCCAGCAGGGCACGCAGCCCAGACGCTCCTGTGGGCCGGCCGGTCCGTCCTCAGGCTGGGCCCTGCACGCCGTTTCAGCAGCGCAGCCGGGGGGCCAGGGCTCAGGCTGTAGAGAGGAGGCTGCGTCGATAAGGTCAAGTACTGGGGCGGGGGGGCGCATGGAACAGAGCAGGGACAGATGGGAAGATGCCCGGCGTGGGCGGGATGGGGGGCGGCAAGGAGCAGGACAGCGACGCGCACGGAGCGAGCCCAGGCAGCGGGACCCATCACCGCCTTGCCCCCGGGCAGCACGGAGGGGACCCAGCGCTGGGCGTCGGGGAACTCAGGGGCAGACTTTCCGGGCGCGAGAAAGGTGACCGTGCAGTAGGCCGGACAAGCAGGCGGTAAGGAGAGAGTCCTCCTGTCCCCAGCCTCGACAGACGGGCGCCCCCGGGAAGCCCACACGGGTTCCCGGGAGAAGGCGGGGTGCCCCGCGGCAGGGAGGAGAACCCCCAGGAGCCCTTCTTCCCCAGAGATGCCGGCGAGCATCTCAGCGAAGCTTCGTTACAAGGAGAGCCTCGGTGTTGCTCAGAGGAAAACAAACGACCCCCCGAAAACCCAGGGGAAGGATGAGCAAGGTGATGTCACAGGGAGGAAGTGAGACGGAGCAGCACAGGGAAAGATGCCCGCGTGCGCCAGGAGGGAGGCCGTGCTGGCTGAGAGGCCTGGGGACACGGCGGGAGCCACGTCCCCAGAAGGCCGTCCTCTACCGGAAATGCAAGTGGTCACGGACACCTAAAGTGCCTCGTGCCTGGAATTTGTTCCAAGCGAGAGGGCAGAGCTCGACAGAAGAAGCCAACGATCGTGAGCGTGTCTGGGTTCATCGTTCTCTCCTCTGGAGTTGGTGTATGTTTGGGGTTTTCCCAACTGTGACTTTGCAGTGAGAACGAGAAGAGCCTCTGCATGTCTGGTGAGGACGTGGAGACGGGGTGCCCTCAGACGGTGTGGGGCACGCGACTCACGGCTTGGGGAGAGCCGTCGAGCAGTTTCAAGCACATAGGTAAAAACACAGGATGCTTCGGGATGGAATCGCACTGTAGGTAACTTGTCCCGTAGAAAGAGAGGCGCGGGTCCTGAGGATGTGTGTGCGAGGCGGGTTCGAGGGTGGCCCCGGCAGAGACGGGCGTTCGGAGGGATGGACACGGCGTGTGTGGTGTGCCGTTCGGTCCGATGGCAAGCTGTGGTGCCAATACTCCCCCGTCGTGGGCTGGATTGTCCCCCCGGGTCTCTATGTTAGAGCCCTGACCCTCCGCACCTGAGAATGTGATTATATTTGGAAGTAGGGTCTTTATTTTTTTTTTAAAGATTTTATTTCTTTATTTGACACAGAGAGAGAGAGATCACAAGTAGGCAGAGAGAGAGGAGGAAGCAGGCTCCCCGCCGAGCAGAGAGCCCGATATGGGCCTCGATCCCAGGACCCTGAGATCATGACCTGAGCCGAAAGCAGAGGCTTTAAGCCACTGAGCCACCCAGGCGCCCCGGAAGTAGGGTCTTTAAAGACACAATGAAGTCACCACGCGTTCTTTAAGGCAGGCTCTAACCTATGACTTGGGTCTTTATGCCAAGAGATCAGGACACAGACCCACACAGAGGGAAGACCAGGTGAGGACACGCGAAGGTGGCCATGCCCAAGGCAAGGAGCGCGCCTCCGGAGAAACCAGCCCTCCCCGCGCCGGGATATCCGACGTGAGCCTCCCGTGAGCAAACACGCATCTGTTGTTCATGCCTCCTGAGTGGTGATACTTTGTTATGGCTGTTACAGCAAATAGATACACTAACCTCATTTAAAAAAAGCTTTTATTTATTTATTGGAGAGGGAAAGTGCGCACAAGCAGGGAGAGTGGGAGAGGGAGAAGCAGGCTCCTCACTGAGCAGAGACCCTGATGCGGGGCTCGATCCCAGGACCCTGAGATCATGACCTGAGCCGAAGGCAGACGCTTCATTGACTGAGCCACCCAGGCGCCCCCTAACCCCCTTTTTATAAAAATAAGTAACAGAAAAATCCCCTCCACAAGTGTGCAGACACACGCGTGTGGTAGTGGAGAGCATGTGGCTGTCCCAGATCAGGGGACAACCGTGGTCACCTGCGCAGAGTGGAGGCTCCCAGGTAGGAACGTCCGCTTACCTTTCTATTTTGTACCTGGACCCACACTGAGCGTGAAAAACAGGCAGCAATCGCCTGAAACTCACAAAGAAGTAAAATGAGAGACACGCACATGAAAGAAAAAGATTCTGTACCATGTATCAGGAGACTGGGTTCAATGGAGATTGTAAATTTCCAGACATTTACAGAAACCCTGCATAAAACTGCCTTCAAAAAAAAAAACATTTAGTGGGAATTTAGGGAAAAAGTCGAACTCTTTTGCTGAGGTTTGTTCCAGATACAAAGTGAATCTATGTTCATCGTCTAGGACCTCAACACTGTGTTATTTATAAGTAGGTTCCCCACAGAATTATCGCATTTTTCTCTTTCAACAGAAAAGGACATTTTCTGGTAGCTCCATGGAGAATCTCAAGGTCACAGAGCCGAGGGGGACGGAGCTCCAGCCATGGACCCAGGGACAGATCTCATTCCCCTTGAAGCCCCGTGCACCCGCCGAGCCTGCACGTCTCCAGTTCCCTGTCCGGATGGAGTGAATCCT
Organism: Ailurus styani; assembly: GCA_002007465.1. Classification (NCBI taxonomy): domain Eukaryota; kingdom Metazoa; phylum Chordata; class Mammalia; order Carnivora; family Ailuridae; genus Ailurus; species Ailurus styani. Next base: position 1,903,546 of record LNAC01000193.1, read on the forward strand.
CGCCGCACGTGCCAGCCTCGTCCAAAAGCAGCGCCCAGGCCAAGGAGGGCTGAGCAGGCTCCCTTCCCCGGGAGGAGTGACAGGACCCGGAGGCGGACCGGAACGTGTCCTGCTATGTGACACCTGCCGCCCGGTTTCCCTCTGTTCGGGCACCGTAATGAGACACTGTGCTCTTCATGAGAGCGCCCTCCCAGCGCATCATTTTTGAAATCACTTTACAAGGATAAAGACCCAGACACAATCTAGAGCCACCACGTGCTAAACAATGACATCAAAATTTTATAATTCGAAATATTTCAGTGTCTTTAGAAACACAAACATTTTGGATGGGCAGGTGGGGGGGAGAAGATGCTATCTTTTTATTTATTTCTAAGCATTTACATCCAGTTTTAGATTCAACTTCGCCCACGGTTGGTTGGTTATTCTCCAGAAGTAATCAGGCAATGAATTTGGTCTCGGTGTTTCCATTTCGAAATCAGGCATGGATTACTACCTGCAGTTGCCATGAAAATGAGACGCCAAGAGAATTCCCATTATTCTTACCCATTGTAATCAGGGGACTGAAGCTCTAGGGCAGATCTTCATGCGTCTCCTTCACTGCTGTATTCACCACGCCCAGAATAGAGGTGCCAGGAAACACCTCTTGTATGAATGAATGAATGAATGAGTGAATGAATGAATGAATGAATGAATGAGCAAGTAAGAACACCAACAGGATTGAGTTCTTTAAAGGGTCTACAATGCCGTGTTGTTTGTTCACACACCCATTCAGCCAGTGAGGGGAGAAACGGCCCCCCAGCAGCCGAGACAGCGATGATACGGGGGCTGGGAGCACTCGCTAAACACATGCTGGGTGTGCGAACACCACGAGTCCGAGTTGGATTCTTGACCGTAACCGGCTCCTACCCGCAGTGGGCGTCCCTGACATCCAGAAGAAGGCACAGACGTACACGCCCTCTGGGGCCACACCTGGGGCTTCTCTTTTTTTTTTTAATTAGGGTTTTTTTGTTATTTGTTCGTATATTTGTTACTTATTTGTTTTTATTGAAGAGTAGGTGGCACCCAGTGTTACACTGGTTTCCGGCGTGCAACACAGTGACCCCAGTCTATCCAGCGTGCTGCGCTCACCACAGACGTAGCTCCCATCTGTCCCCACACGACGCAGTCACACCACCACCGACCACATTCCCTCTGCTGCACCTCTCACCCCCGTGACGCGTCCGTCTGTAACTGGAAGCTGGTCTCTCCCTCAACCCTTCTCCCGCTTTGCCCATCCCTCCAACCCCCCTTCCCTCGGGCAGCCGTTGGTTTGTTCTCTGTACTTAGGGGTCCGTTTCTGCTTTTTGTTCGTGCAGTTTTTTTTGTTTTGTTTTGTTTTTTTTAGAGTCTGCATACAAGTAAAATCATGTGGATTCTGTCTTTCTCTATCTGACTTTGCCTCACCTACTAGCCTCTGGGTCCATCTGTGTGGTTGGAAATTGTGAGATCTCGTTCTTTTTGATGGTTGAGTGATATTCCACTGTGTCTATACCCCACTCATCTACTTTGCCCACTGGACTCCCAACGGGTGCTTGGGTGGCCCCCATATCTTGGCTCTTGTAAATGATGCTGGAGTGAACACAGGGGACCTGGGGCTTCTTTCCTACAACCCAGCCCAGAAGAGGCTCTTCTGGGCGGCAGATCAGGTCCTGAGCACCTAGGTCCTCTCACACTCTGGGACTTTGCATTAGGACCACGCTTCTCCCCAAATGCCCTGTCTTACTTCCTCCAAATGGACCTAGATGCCCATCTTCTGGTGGTTTCTGCACGCGCAGGCCAGGGGCTCAGGGACGGAGCCAGCCGGGGCCCCAGTCCTCACAGCACCTTCATGCATGGGGTGGAATCTACTTCTTCTGAGCCGGTCCTCTCTGCAGACTGGAGACATCTTCCCAGGACAAGGTACGGGTGAGTAAGGACTGAGTCAGCCACAGGCACCTGGGGCATGCACTCTGCCCCACCGTGCCTCAGTCTCCCCAGGGCCACGTGATGAGCATCCGTAGGGAGGATGCCAGAGGACTTTCAGGTTGTGAGGGCCCAAGAGGTGTGAACACCTCCGTCTGCCTCTGCCTTACCCTGGGCCAGGAAACGCTCTCCTTTTCAAAACCTCGTTGTGGGTCCCCGCACGTCTGCTTCTCACCCGGCTCCTGCTGCACGGGCAAGAATTATTACCCTGCTTGGGGGGCGAGGAGGGTCCAGAAGGGACAAATGACTCGGTCGAGCTCCAACACTTGCTGGTGGCAGAATCGGATTCGGACCCAAAGCTCCACTGCCCGTCCTCATTGGGCGCCTCTGCTTTCTACAATGTTCCCTCGTGGGGCTCAACTGAATTCTTGCAGCAACACTGATGACAGGGGCGATGCTGATGGCAGTTAACTTGTATGGAGCGCGTGTATTGTAGCTAGACCCGACACTCTGATTTCATTTCACCCTGACAGCAGCCTGATGGGGTTGATACTGTTATTACCCCCCCACCCCTGTCACAGACAGGCAAACGGAAGCTTAGCGGGACTTCTGGGTCTAGACAAGGCTCGTGAGAGGCAGGGGAGGGCATCTGAACGTGTGGCCAAACCACACGAGCCCCATGTGCCCTCAAGCCGTTCCAAGAGGCAGCGAGATTGGGGGCACCGGAGACCGGCAGAGCAGAGCAAATCTCAGGGGCTGCAAGAACCCTCCCACACCTACATAGCTCCCAGTTTCTCCAAAAGTCCGGCTCCCAGGAGCACCGGCTGGTCAGGGTCTCCTGGGGGGCGGAAAATCCTTGTGAGGCTGCTCCAGAGACAAGGACTCAGCCACACGCCCTTGTGCACACACTTACACACACAGACACACTCACACGCTCTGCTCTCCGGAAGCCGTCTCAAACCCTGAGCCGCCAGGACATTCAAGCAGGAGCTCCGGCCCCAAGCCTGCAAGTGTCAGGGTCGGCCTGGGGGTCTTTCTCGGACTTCTCAGACGAAGCACCTGTGCTCTTAGGCGTCTGATTGCTGCTCAGGGCCCGGCGCTCTGGGCTAGCTGCCGAGCGCACCACAGTCTGGTCAGGCCCGCCAAGAGGGTTGACGAGGCACAGTCACCTGAACAAACTCTGAGCCCACAGGGGATGGGCTTGGGCAAGGCGGCCACGGAATGGCCACGCACGAAGATGTGGTTGTTCCCAGCAGCTCCCTCTGCCCGCTGCAGTCAGCACCAACCCAGAATAACCGTACTCCGACCATAGGCCATTTCTGGGTGGGGCTGTCCTCAAACACAGCAGTTAGCCCGCTTGTCTTCCAGAGGTTTGAGTGTAGGGACAGGGGGAAATCCTTCCCCCATCCCAAATAACTTCCTATCATCATGCCTCTGGACCTAGATTTTCACTATTAGAGGCTCATTCCTTTGGATGAGCCTTCCTTTACTCTGCAGAGGCTTAGCAGATTAACACCATCCACACAAGGTGTTAACGGCGTGGGATCCTGAGGGGAGCTGGGTCTAGGTGGGGGGAGGGGTGCGGTGAGGCTGGAAGAGGCAGGAGAGCCCCTAGAGGAGAGGAAAGTGAACGTGTCCACATCCAGACTGACCCACGTCCACCCTGGCTCCCTGTTGGTGGTGCCCACACGGGGAGCGGGGGGGGGTCTCTTCCTGAAAGCAATACACAGTCGTTGTGGTAACAAGTTACTATGTGGGTATTTACAGTTGGAACAAAATTTTTTAATGAAGAATTATCGCTGTAACAAAGAATGCTTAAAATTATAGACTCTGGATCCAGACTGCTTGGATTTTAATCCACCTCTTTCACTTATTAGCTGTGTGACCTTGAGTGAGTGTCTTCACCTCTCTGTGCCTCACTTTCCTTGTCTTTCAAATCCACCGCCCCCCGATCTTTTCTTCTATTCATCCAGCTGGGAGGGGGCAGAAACCCCAGCCCTGAGCTCAGGGCCTGCTGAGGACACGGGGCGCCAGGGCACCAGTGGTGTCTGATGACGCATGAATAAAACTCAGGGATGAAGGGAAGGGGGAGGGACGAACAGCGACACAGGTGCAAAGCCCGCAGAAACACACAGATGACTTCCGGCCGCACACGGGCCGCCAGGCTGCTAAGGGGGACACACACTCACACGCTCAGGGGCACGCACACCCACCGAGCCCCGACCGATGCCTGCCCCTGCCCGGATGGATGCCCGATCCGACCGGGACCCCCGCCCCCAGCCCTGCACCCCTTCCCCTCTATTCCGCTCGGGCACGCGGAGACCTCGGCCCTGACTCAGTCCCCCTGGGTGAGCTCTGAGCCTGTCTCATCAGCTGCCCTGTGGAGGCCGCCTTCTCAGAATTGTGCCAGGAAGCCGTGCAGAAGCTCGGGGGGCAGTGTCTCAGCGCCTCCACCGGCCTCCCCCCTCCCCAGGAGGGTGTGCAGGGGTGACGCCCTGCCCCACCTGTCGGATGACCCTGCCGGCTGGGGGGGGGGCACCAGGCCCTCCCCGCCCCCCCTCGCCCTCCTTGCAGCCAGCCTCCAGCCTCCGAGCGCGCGGCCTGCGTCCACCTCTCCGCCAGGGCCCTGCGCCGGGGATCTCCGCAGCCGTATGAAGTTATGTGCTCCGGGAGCTGACAGCAGCCTCCGGGCTCAACTTTTGATCCGCCTGTATGCTGACATCTTCAAAACAGAGCGGGTTTCCGTGCTCCTGATCGCTTAGTTGGTGGTGGCAGCTCTCCGGCAGGGGTGTGGCGGGCGCATAAACGCAGTCAGGTTCTCAGGTCCTGGGGTTAGGGCTCCACCCCCTATGCCCTGTGGCCTTGGGAGATACAGTGCAGCTCCTAACATCCTTCTCTTGGACCTTTTCTGACCCATCAAGTCTGGCAGACTCTGTGCACAGCACAGACCACCCCTCAGCCTCTCTGTCCACGGGTGCCAGGAGAGGGGGCGGTGAGCTGCCTCCACTCCCTAGTCTCAGGGGAGCAAGCTTATGCAGGTGGGAGCAAAGGGGAGGCTATTTGGCAGGAAGGGTATTTCTTGAGCAAAGGCGTGCAGCCTGAAGATCTTGGGGTGTCCAGGCAGCTGTGGGCGAGGGGGGCCGGGGGGAGGGCTCTGAGGGCTGTGGGTGCCGGACCACGATGGTGTTGTCTTGGGGGGTGGGGTGCAAGCAGAGGAATTCCTGACTTCCCTGGCCGCCTTTCGGGGGCCCCAGAGCCCATCTGAGGAGAGGCACGTGGGAGAGTCCAGGTTAGAGAATGTGCCCAGGGCTCAGGCGTCCTCCCGCGACACTTGCTGGGGACTGGGGTGCAGGCCGCTGTCCCCACCCGATGGATGGGCCCCAGCCGAAGTGGCCAGTGTTGGAGAGAAGGTTTCTGAGCAGGAGTTCCAGGAATGTCTGAGGGTTAGGCCTCTGCCCCAGGGTCCTGGAGGCTGGACTGGAGGCGCAAAGGAGGGAACCAGAGGCAGCAAAGCCGGGTCACAGATTTTTATTATTTCTCTTGAATCCAGGTGCTCCCCATCTCTCCCGAGAGCTCTCCCCCTTGGCTTTAGGACGGTGCTTGAATCCCAGCTGGATCGCTTTCCCTCCTCAAAGCCGCCCTTGCCAACCCTGCGAGGCCGGGATCCTTGGCTTGCGGGCGGTGGAGGGGGAGGGGACGGGGCCCGCGGCCTCCACCCTGACTCGGGCTGTCTTCAGGGGGCTCCCGGGGGGGGGCCAACGTTTCCCCCAGATGTCAGGTGCGCCCTCTAGCTGCAGGGCAAGTGGGGCCTGCTTCAGCTTCGGCAGTCACGCAAGGACTTCCTGAGTGCAGGAGGGCTGCTGCAGGCTGCGATAAAACCCCGCTTCCTGGCCAGCTGGGGTTCTGGCGACTGAGCGGACACCCGGCAGCGTCCCTGAGCTGGCAGAGTCCAGAAGCTTTGATTTTCCGCAGCTCACACAGCGGAGCCGCCGACATTTTGCAGGTGTCCCTGTGTGACTTGCGTTTTTGTACGGGGCTGGGGTGGAAAGTCCCGGTAGATCACCTCCAGTGTGACTGGGAACCAGCGTCGTTGCTGGGGGCTCCGGTGGTGTCTGCAGCGAGGCCCAGCCGCCCCTTCCAGAGGCCTCCACTCACGTCCGGCGGAGTCACACTCACCTCCGTCCATCTGTCGGTCATGTCTGTGCTCATTCTTAGAGGCCGAGCAAACTCGAGGGAGGTGGGGGCCACGGACGACACCCAGGACGACTCATTTTGTCACCAGGCTCTGTAACGCGTGCGGTTAGGGTCCCTTTGCAAATGTGCGTCCTTTCCGCCTGGGGCGGCTGTTGGAGGTCGGTGCTCTCATCGTCCCCGAGGCATGACGGAGCCGAGGCTCCCGGGTCGGTGACCTGTCCGAGGCCACGGCCAGGGAGTGGCAGAAGCAGGACGGAGCGCTGGCTGGCGGGCTCTAACCGTGAGGCGAACCTGCCCCAAGCCAGGCATGGCCCAGGGCTCTCGGGACGCAAACAGGAGGCCCCCGGCGCTTGCCACTCAGGGAAGGAGAGACCCAGGCCCGTGTCGGAGCCAGAGCCGAAGTGAGGGAGTCCTGAGAGGGGGAGGAAGGCCCCGTTGCCTCCTCCCAAATTCATACCCTCCGTGTGCCTCCTCCCACCTCCGCCTCTGCCGGGAGCCCCGGGGGCCACTGCTCAGAGGGAAGCGTCGGACGTTAGTGCAAAATCGCAACTTTTCCCGGGTGCAAAGACAACCAAACGTAGAGAGTCCAAGGAGAAAAGAGGAAGAATTATGCTCATCTCTTCTGGAAAACTCTGGAGTCCTCAGACGCCACCTGCCAGGAGCCAAAGTGCTCCAGAGACGCGCTGTGGTCTGCGGGCAGGCGGGGAGGTGGGGGCAGCCGCAGGACCCGGCAGCAGGAGGGGGTTTTCGCAGGACACGATTGAACTCATCACACTCCGTTTTCTCCAATTTAAAATGTGGAAACCAGGGCGCCTGGGTGGCTCAGTGGGTTAAAGCCGCTGCCTTCAGCTCAGGTCATGATCCCAGGGTCCTGGGATCGAGGCCCACATCGGGCTCTCTGCTCAGCAGGGAGCCTGCTTCCTCCTCTCTCCTCTCTCTCTGCCTGCCTCTCTGCCTACTTGTAATCTCTCTCTGTCAAATGAATAAATAAAATCTTTAAAAAAAAAATAAAAAAAAATAAAAAAAATAAAATGTGGAAACCATTATCTGCCTCATGGGCTTTCAGAGAGAATTCCGTGATTCGTGCACATGAGGTCCTTTGCACGAGGGCCCGGCACATAATAACCACTAAATAAACACTGCCTGTTAGCTCTGTCATCTTGGCAAAGGCTTTATGAGATTCTGCTCCGAATTAACGGGAGGTCAGGGCGAGGTGAGGGGCGGGGATCCGGCCGTGGAGCTCAGCGTGGCCTGCTCTGGTCTGGGCTGAGGCCTGGCCAGCTGTCCCGGGCTTAAAAACAGCAAACCCTCAGAACCCGCGTTTCTTCTCAGTTCCGAGGTGGCTGGGTGACTGATCGAGGACCTACGAGCCCGGGAGACCGTTCTCTGCGGGGTCGTGTCTGCCGCCTTGCTGCGGGTGTGGGGGGTTTGCCCCGATTTGTGCCATTTGCTGGTTTCCGTGGTCGAAATGCTCCCACCGTGGCCCAGGGAAGGCTCAGAAGTGAAGACTGGACAAGGAGCGACGAAGCGACGTTCACAGAAGACCCCTAATGCAGCCCGTCCACGGGGAGGAGCCTGCACCCTCCCCCGTGTCTCTCTGGCTTCAGGCCCCGCGACCCGCCGCTGTGCTGTGTGCTGGGGTCTGCCCTCCATCCCCCGTGTCTGCAGCCTGCGGGTGTTTGGCTTAGGGCAGCCGCCCAGGCCATCCTGACGCCCCTCCCCATCCTGCCTCTTCCCACGGCAGGTGAGACGGGTCCTGGCAGGTACAGAGCTGCTACTTGGTGGAAGCCCGGGCTCGGCGCTGTGGGAGCAGAGGGGGAGGAGAGCATCACTGTATGAGGACCCGGGGCCCACGCCAGGAACGCAGGCTTCCTCGTCCTGGGGCCGCCGGCTGTGCGGGGCAGGCCCCGGCTAAGCACCTAAACGCGGGTCTCAGGCTGCAAAGTGGGAAGAGCCCAGAAGGGCAGGGAAGGGGCCGTCCCGGAGCTGGCCAGCGGGGGCGGGACTCCGGAAAAGGGATGGAGCTCATTTTGCCCCATCTTTGCAACGCCAGGCCTCCCTTAAACACATCCCACCACCCGGTTTCCACTGGGAAAACAGGCCGTCGGGGGCGCCTGGGTGGTTCCGTCAGCTGAGCGTCTGACTCTGGATTTCAGCTCAGGTCATGATCTCAGGGTTGTGAGATTGAGCCCCGCATCAGGCTCCACGCTAAGCGGGGAGTCTGCCTGAGATTCTCTCTCTCCCTCTGTTTCTTTCTCTGAAATTAATAACTAAATCGAAAGGAAGGGAGGGAGGGAGGGAGGGAGGGAAGGAAGAAAAAAGGAAGGAAGAACGGGGCAAGCGAACAAAGAGACTGCATTGTCTAGGCAGACATGACTTCTCCCTGGAGGGTCTGGGCAGGGGGAGAAAACCAGTGTCACCACACGGAGCTGACATCGAGTGAGGCCTAACGGGGCCGCGCTCTGTGCCCTTGGCGCCCGGGAGACAGAGGACGGTGGTCCCACGGGGAGCACGAGGGGATGCGTTCCCTGCGTCGCTGGTTCTGGAATCACCGGGGTCTTGGGAGGCAGATGTTGAGCTCGAGAAGCAAGGCTGTCCGTGGAGGCGGAAGCCTCGTGCGGTTCCGGCTCCGGCGAGTGCCGTGGTCTTGGATGGTGGCTGCATTTGTCGGAACTTCGGGCGCCCCATCTGTGAAACAGGGAAGCAACAGCCTCCCCGAGGTTCTGGAGAGGATCCTTGGAGGGCACGGCCCTCGCAGGAGGCGCTGGTGCCCGGGGCCGGCCCATCTGCAGGCGCTGTCCCAGGCTCACGTCAGTGCCATGGTCGCCCCGTGGCCTCCCCACGGCTCCACGCCACACGCCTCTGGCTTCTTCCTGCAGCTGCTGTCCACCGGGCCGTCCGCCCCTCCTCCCGGGCCAGCATTCTTGGCAGGATTACCTTCCTGGAGCAAAAGGCTGACAGCCTCACGGTCCCCACCAGAAACCTCCCTGTGTCCCCCTGCTCACAGGGTAGGTCCCAGCCCGCCGCCAAGCATCCACAGACGAGCTCTGCGCTCGTCCCCCACCAAGCCCTGCCCACCCTCTGACCTCCGAGCAGCTCCGTGAGCATGGCAGGATGGCCACGGCCCTGTGCCTCTGGGATTGCTATTCCTTCGGACGAATGCCCTTCCCTACCTTATCCACCCCTCCGGGCTCCGGCTCACACCAGCGATCGGCCGAGGGGCAGCCCCTCTGTGCACCTCCCACCCTGCCTCAGGCCCTGCACCTGCTCCAGCCTTGGAACCGTCTCGTCTTCACCCCCGTGTGACGTGTGAGGTCCCCTGGGGCAAGGCCACGCCTAGCTCGGTCCACACTGCCAGCAGCACCCAGCACTTACAAGGACTCGTCACTCAGTAAACAGGCTGCACCATGAGAGGGAGCCCAAAGCTGGAGCCTGACGCAAAAATGACCGGGGGTGAGGGGTGGTTGGGGGAGGTAGGCAGCAGGCCACACGACACTGACCGAGCGTACCTGCCGTTTCCTGAATGCCTGACAGCCGTGATCTGGTTTGACAGCCCGGGCATCCCTGGACGCTCACCTGTATTTCAAGGAGAAGGTAATGGAGGCTCGGAGAGTGAGTTGCCAGGCTCGCCGCCAGTAAGAGGCAGGATCTGAACTCAGTTTGGCGGACTCCAAACCCCATTCACGTTCATCTCTCGTGGGCCCAGGCACCTTGCCCTTGGCTCGCTTACAAAACGGCAGGTTCCCTTTCTAGGCCAATTCCCTGGTTTCAAGAAAATTGAAGAATGGGGTAAATCAGAACGGTCTGAGCTCCAGCTCGGCCCCCCTGCCCCTGTGCAGCACGGGTAGGGAAGCAGTAAGGCGTCCGAAGGGTGAGGCCAGAGTCTGTTTCTGCTCTGGCTCCCCCGGATCGCGGCGCTGACTCCAGGGGGTGGAGGGAGGGGCGCGCCACCCTGCTGGCCCTTCGGCGGCAGCCGGGGAGGCCGGGGAGGCCGGCGGCTCCCAAACCCAGCGCTCTTCCACGGCTTAAGACCTAAATGAAAAGCACAGGCAAGTGGGAAAGCCTTCCCAGAGGCTCCTCATCAATCGTGGTGGCCCCGGGGGGCGGCAGGGTCCCCGGCGGGGCCCCCGGCCTCTGCCCAGCCTGCGAGTCACATGGCGTCCCTTGCTGGTTTGCGACCTCCGGCTCCATGGCGGGCCGGCGTGAAAACACTCAGAGGCACTGATCGTTATGTTCGTCAAGCTAGAATCAAATCCTGGAAATTCAGAGCGGCAGTCGGAGGAACAAAGGGGTTCCCACAAGCAGGCCGCGCAGCGTTGGGGAGAGAGGGGAGCTGGGCTCCGTCTCCGTGTCCTCGGGCAAGGCTGCTTCCCTGCCGTCCTCCTGTCCACACCCGCGGAGGCGGGCTCTTCCGAGCTGGCGAGCTGCGGTGGGGCCTCCGGCACTCAGCCGCCCCCCCTCCCGGAGCCCAAGCACTGTCCGTGGGAAGCAGCCCTCGCTGAGGGTCACGCGGGCTCCCAGAACCGCCCGAACCTCCCCCCCGACCCCGGCCCTGCGCTTCACCCCGCGGGGGAGCAAAGCCTGCGCCCTCGTTTCCAGAAAGCCGATCCTGGGCCCCAGCCAGGTGGGCGCCGAAGCGCTCCTGCGTCCCCGCAGCCCGGCTCACAGCCACGGCTGCCCAGCGGCCTCTCCTTCCTGGGGCTCGGCAGCCCCTCCCGTCTCCCCGGGTGCTCCCCGCCGTCCTGGGGTCACCGCGCGCGGCGCGTGGGAGGCCGGCTCGCCCCCCGCCCCCCGGCCCCCCGACCTCTGCTCCTGGCGGAGACCACCAGGGCTTGCTTCCTTCGGGGCAATCTCGAGGTCACCGGGACGGCGTCGGAAGACAGGACTGTGCCTTTCCAAAAGCCAGTCTGGAAAACGCCTTCCAAACCCCGTCTGGGCAAAAATTGCGTTTGCCTCATTGTTTCAGATCCGGTCCCGAAAGGCCACCTCTGGGAGAAGGACCGGCCCTCCCGTCGCTGGCGAGATGGGGCCCCCATCGCTCCTGGGTGACTGCCGGGCTTCCCAGCAAAGCAATTAATTCGGTATCTAAGGAAGTGTGGTCTGGGCTGCTAGGGCGATGGGCACAAAATGGAGACTCTCAGGAAAGCATCGTTCATTCAAAATTAAATTCTAAATGATTTCTTTCCCCGGCTTTCAAAGCCCAGCCCGCCTCCTGCCGCAACACAGCGCTGTTTTCGTACTTTCTGCGGAAAACAAGCACATTCATCTCACCGCCTCTGAGCAGCGCCCCATGGGTCTTTCCTCCTGACTTCCCGCGTGTGTTTATTCTTTGAATACGTTTGTAGTTTTACACGTCTTTCCGATGCTAGGGATGGAAATTCCAAGCAGCTGGCCGCACGGCACCGTGCCCTCGCCTCTGATTCTGGAGGTCCTTTGCAAAGAAGACCAGCCTCTGGGAGCTCGAACCCACGCGCCCGCGCAGTCTCGGGGCCTCTGCGGCCCGTGGGGATCCCTGGGCGCTCCGCCCACTCTACCCTCCCGGGAAGGGGGCGCCCTACAGGACCACAGGGTGCCCCCCCCCACCAGAGCGGGTCCCGGCGGCCCCACTGCAACCACTGGCCACAGAAGGGTCCGGGGCGGGGGCCCCAAGGCTTCTTAGATCTCACCCTGAGGTCTAAAAACACTAGGCTTCTTCAAGCTCCTCGATTTGCCGCTGGGGCTGATGTGACAAGGGAGAGGCCGAGTGACACGGGGTCTCCGGGTGGCTGGCACCCCTGGCCACCCCTCCCGTCCACGCTGGGGCGCGTCTGACCCCCGGCCGTGGGCTCGCTGGCTTCTCTGGCCGCACTGGTTGGGGTTTGTGTGCAGCTTTAGGACCTGTGGCTGGGAAGGAGGATGTGTATTATTAATCCTGGACCCCAGGCTGGGCAGATGCAGAGGCCTCTCTGACATTTTGACCACGCGGGCTGCCTCGGGCCCCCACGGAGGCCGTTGGGGGGGAGCAGGGGCTCTGAGCCCCGCCGCCCGTCCGCACGCTCCCCTCCCACGCGGCAGAGAGACAGGGCCCCACGCATGTTTGCGTGGCATTGGAAAATACTGCTTTATGCCTTTCACTCTGCGGTATCTTCCAAGAGCAATCATACCGCGCGTTTTTGTACTTACTGATTTTCCACTCGCACAGGCGCGACTTGTGACAACACGCCCGTGTTCTCGGGAAATAATGTGGAATAAAGTTTGACTTGAATGTCACTGCCATTTCCAGGTCTGTCGATGAGGACCCCCTCCCCCACCTCCCCACCGTCCTTGGTGCGCCGTGCGAGTCAGTCAGGTTGCCAGTGTGTGTCTGTTTGTCCCTCCGGCTCTGCACTGAGACCCAGGTAGCGCCCTGCACGGCTGGGCCCGGAAGCTTTCAGCCATGGCGAGCTTCAAGGGGGTGGCGGGAGAGTCTGGGCCTCCCTCGCTTCTGCCAGAGAGCGCGTCACTAGCTGCTGACGTGGGAAGGGGTGACGTCACCTGCGGGACCCCAGGACACTCGGCCCCCCCCCCACCGTCTCCACCACTGAGCATCTTTACCTTACGGCGCCCCCCTCTGGCCGCCGAGTGCTTCGCCCAAGCTGCTTCGGAACCGGGCGTGGGGCGGGGGACCCGGCTTGGTTCCGGGTGACAGGCCTCTGGTGGGCTGGAGGCGCAGCCCGCACGGCGGGCCTGGGATGGCGGTAATGAGCGCGGCGACGTGCCCGGTGGAAGCAAGAGTGGGGGCGTGGGGGTGGCAGAGGCCCCTGGCCCTGGGGGGAGCTCCGCTTGTTGGCTTTCTGTGCCTAAGTCCCGGCGGGCTGTCTACGCAGCTGGGCTGTACTCACAGCCAGGGGCGCCCGCCGGGACTTACCTCTGTCTGCACTTCGGGGACCAAGGTGTGGGTGGGCGCAGCGGCTTCCCACCCCAGAGGAGGGGGGACACGGTCCCACAGCCTCTGCGCTGGCGGTTCCCGTGCGCCCTGCCCCTCTCCGCAGGCTCCGCGCCTGGGAGCACCGCGGGGACGCGACCAGCAGCTCCCTTGCCGGCGGCTCTGCTGGGGTTTGGGCGGCGGGGAGGACCCGCGGGCGGTCAGGTGGGACCTGATTTCCCCCTCCTGGTCTGTCCCCTCTCCTCGAGGTTCAGGTGACCGCCCCTGTGCCGCGGGGTGGGCACCCCTCCCTGCCGTGGCCCACCCAGGTGTTGACAGGGACACCCTTCACAGGGACACCCACCAGGCTCCTGTAAGGACAAGCCCGGCCCTCTGGAGCACAGGGACAGGGCACAGGCGCAGAGAAAAGAGGTTTTCCCCAGGGCAGTGCCTGGCGTTCCCGCAAGCGCTCGGGAGGGCCCCGCTTCCCTGAGCTCCTACTGCCCCAGTGCTGAACGCAGCGCTCACAGCCACGCACAGGCCCTACCCTCCCACTGTTTCCCGTGGGCTGCTCTTGTGTTCCTAACTGGACGGCCAGATCTGGGGGCAGGACCCATTAGCACAAATGTGTGGTTGGTGAAATCAGGAAGTGTGGGAGAGACGGACTGAGAGACCAGCCCAGGGTATTCGGTAACTCGCTGGACCACTGAGAACTCCAGTGTCTTCTTTTAGAGACTATGGGGTTGGTTGGAGGAGAGTCTGATTTTTTTCATCCAGAACAGCCTGCCTTAGAGATGACGCTGAGGGGGACGAATCGCCCTGAACCTTGCACACAAACATACTGGAAGAGCAGGACTCCAGACAGGTGTCCCCACCCAGTACCGGGCTCCTTCTGACGCAGCACCCCAAATTCTGCAGGATGCCGCGGGCAATGGTCTCATGTGCGGTGCATGCAGAACAGCATCTGGGCCCAAGTACCCACTGTCTGCGTGTCAGAGTTACGAAGGCCCGGTATCATGTCTTCAGACCTGAATTCACGCAACGCTTCTGCTAAGCACACCCCGGCCTCGTCTTTCCTACCGTAGCCTTGGTGCAAATGTCAAGGCAACCGTGAGCTTTGAGGTGTTGGCTGGGAAGGGGGGGAGCACCTGCTTCCTGCAGAGGCTGACCTGAGATTTGAACATCCCAGCAGCCTGCGGTTTGGGGCTGAATCACAGCTTCACTCCAGCCGCTGGCCCCACGGATCAGGTCCCGGGGCACAGAAGTGCCACGGAGAAGTCGCAGCCCGCTGGTGCGCCTGCTCCGGTCCGTAACACCACCCACACACGCCGGGATCCTGGATGTTCCGGATGGGAGGGTCTCTTGCCTTCCTCCTCTCCCCCCGCCCCCCGTATAGGAAGCTGAGGTAGAAAAAGATATTTGAATTGATGCTACTGCAAGTCGTGTCTTCTTGGAACCTGACTTCCAGGCAAAGGGGCTTAAATCAGCACAGTGTTCCCCCTCCAGGGAGAGGTGGCCGGATATGCATTCACTTGCATTAATTAAGCACCTACAGTACACGGGCCTGTGAAAGCCCCTCTCAGCCCGGGATTGCAGAAACAAAGGCAGAGCGTGGAACCCATGTCGTGTTCAAACCTCGGCCCTGGGTGTTACAAGAAGCCAGAGCAGGGACTCCCTTCCTAGCCTGGGAGAGGTGGGGAATCGTGCAGGGAAAGTTATCCCGGGGGACGAGGCTAGCTCCGGTTTATAATAGAGTCTGAGATCTTAGAGCTGAAAGGGACCAGGTGCTCAGGGATTTTTGACACTTGAAAAAAAAAAAAGAGAGAGACTCTGGAAGAAGTGGGAAAAGTAAGTCCCAGGTAGTGCTTCTCTGCCTGGTCTCCGGGAGCCTGGACCCACGGCGGGGGCTCCTGTCCCTGGGGCTTTGAGGAAGCCATTCGCCGGGTCCTCCTGGCCGGAATGACCTAGCAGGGCGCAGGCTTCAGGGGGCAGAGACCCAAAGCTAAGCCAGCAGGCCTCCCCCTTGACCCCGGTTAAACCACCCAAACAGCTTCAAAACGTTCCCCAGGTGGTGGTCACAGGCAGCCAGGGTGGAGAGCCGCTAAGCTTTGTACGCAGAAGTAGAACGGTATGGCCTGGCTCTTAGGTGACCTGCAGGCCTGCTGGGGGCCCGCACTGGAGGATGGTTTTCCCCGCTTCACAGAGGAGGCCCAGAGGGTCGCCAAACCTCACAGACGCAACAGGAGAAGCCTGGAGTCAAGTTTGCCGGCTCCTCCACTGGCCCAAGGTCCTGCCATGTGCTGACCTACCCACAGCCAGAGACTCAGGGGAGTTGCCAAACCAAGGGTATGGTTTTCGGGGGGCCTGGAGCCCCTCACTTGGGAGGGTGCCACGGAGCCCCACGTCTCCTGGGGGTGGGCTGTTTTGTCACCAACCCCCCTGGGGATCCCGTCAGCCACCACGCTTAGTCCCCGCTCCTTCCGGATTCTAGCTCAGGGTGGTTGGGGGACGGAGCTCCGCAGGAGCCGAGAGGGGACGTGCCCGACTCCCCACGCGGCGTGGTTGCTAGGCTCCTGCTGTCCCGTCGGCCTCATGGGCTGCTGGGACCCACAGGCATCTCTCAGAGTCCCCAAGGCCACCTTCGGGCCCAAGAGGAGCAAAGGCCCATGCACACGCCGAGGGACAATGATGGAAGGAGGCCATGTGACCATGCGGGCAGGTCTTGGAACGCCAAGAGTCCATGGCCACCACCAGAAGCTAGGAAGAGGCAAGGAAGGCCCTGCCCACACCTTGATATCAGACTCCCAGCCTCCAGAATTGGGAGATAACAAATTTTTGTTCTCCTAAGCCCCCCCGGTTTGCCAGACCTGGCTGTGGGGCCCCAGGACGCTGAGAACGCCAAGATAGATGTGACCTGAGCTTGGAGAGCAGGCCGAGTGGGCAGGGGAGGGCCCCAGAGTCCAGGGGCGACTGTCCCATCCGCCTTCAGCAGCCCCCGACTTGCGAGGAGTTCCCAGGCCTCCCTGGGATGGAAAGCAGGCCTCCCAGGCGCCCCGGGGCCAGGCGCCGGTGCCTCCCCGCCCCTCCTCCGGGCCTCTCCCTCCCCAGACCGCGAGCTCCACAAGCTGCTGGCGGGAGGCATCCATTTGCCAACCGTCTGCTGCAGGGTGTGTGGGAGGGCACTCCTAGCCCACCGCCTCTGCCTCCCTCCAGCCCGCCCCCTGCCCGCGCACAAACTCAATTCTACGGTGACGGTGATGAAGAAGCCCAAGACCCCAAGTACACTGTCCTCTGAAGCGCCCCTCGGGCCTCCTGCACCAGACTGCTGCCACCTCCCCGGGCTCCCTGGACTCTCCCCTCCTCCTCACCTCCCCCCTCCACACACATGCCACCTGGCTGCCCTTGACCGTGAACCCCTGAACCCCGGAAGCAGCTTGGAGCGACCTGGAGCTCGGTGCTTGGTGGTGGAGCAGGGGAGGGAGGCCATCCTGCTCCAGCCAGCTGGGCGGGGTTTGGGGGGGGATGGGTAGGCAGCAGCGGCCCCCCGGCCCTGCCTCTGGGACCGCCCCGGGGCCCCCCTGTCAGGGAAGTGCCCCCGACACTCACCGGCACGGAGCACGGGCGCGCCAGCCTTTTCAGCAGTCTTTCCGGAGCCAAGCAGGCCTCTCTTCCCTCCTGGAGCCCCGCGCTGGGCTCGCCCCTTACACACTCATGCACACTCACACGCAGGCGTGCTCCTACACACTTGCGCACTTATGCACACTCGTGTGTGCACGCACACTCACACACATTCCCTCCCCCGGCTGCGGGGCCCAGCAGGCCAAGGCCTGGGAGGTGCCGAGGGAGGGCGTGCAGGTCTGGGGGTCCTTAGAGAGCAGGGTCAGGGCCGGCCTGTCCTGCACAGGGACCCCAGCTTGAGGTGCCTCACGGGGTGGGGGCGGAGGGGGACCCCCCCCCAGGGGGCCAGCGGCTGGCACTGGACTCCCGGCTTTGCCCAGATCCCCTCCAAGGCGGAAGATGGAAGTTGGCTTTTGTCTGACCCGGTCAGACAGAGCCGTTTTGTGGGATAAAGGCTTAACGCTCGGTGAACACGCAGAAAAAGCTCAGCGCTGGCCTTCTGACAATCCCATTGTCTGGGGCCTGAGCCTGGCGGTTGGGGCTGAAAGCGCCAAGTTCATGACATTTCAAAGAGAAATGATACTGGGGAGGAGGGAGCGGGGAGGGCAGGGTGTGCAGGAGAAGCAGAATCCTAAAACACCCTGGTGACAACCCGGGACTCCTCCGGACCGGGCTCCTGGGCAGCCCCCCCACACCTACTCCCACCGGCTCCCTCTCTCCGTGGATGGGGGAGCCAGGCTGCTAAGGTCAGGGTCACCAGAAGCTGCTGTTTGCAACACGAAGGTGTGAAAAGAAGCCCAAATAGGCAGGGTGGAAGCTTCCAGGACCGTTCGCACAGGCTCCCATTGTCCACACAGCCCTGCCGCTAAGAATTCGCCAGAAGGACTTTAGGCGACAAAAGGAGTTTATTTTTAAAGCGCTACAGTGTTATTGTTTTCTTTCATTTTTATTATTGTTATTACCAGAGTCTTTTAAAAAACCTGTTTTCTGCGCCAGGGAGATTCCATTTTTAGCGTTTCATTTGTTTCACGTGCCTTTGCAAAAGCAAATAATTGGGGAGAGAAAAGCCAAGGAGTCAGGAAATTGAATGTGTTTTGTCTCCAGTCAAGTTTCCCTTGAGTGACTTCGTTTGCTTTCTGTCTCGCAGAGCGGGCTCTGCCTCGGACCTCCAGCCTGCTGGGCCAGGCAGGCAGCCCACCAACCCCCTGCCCCACCTCAGGAGGCTGGGGGGGCTCCGTACCCCTCAGCCCATTGGCCAGGTACCCATCCTCCCGAGAACAAAAACCAGGGCCTTCCATATTCATTCTCCTGCGAGGAGAAAATAGGATTAGGCCAAAGTATCAGCAAGGTAAGTCGGATTACCGGCAAGGTTCAATACATTTTGGCATTCTTGTGCAATTTTTAATTGTACAAAGGTATATGTTTCCCTTCCCTGGTTTTATTTAAAGAGGGTGTTTGTTTGTGCCCAGGAGGTAAGTGATGAGCGATAAGGCTCTGCGTGGAATTGGAAACATATAACCTTGCAAAATGACATTTCTCCCTGTAACGTGCGACACGCCCGGGCGGATAAAGGCAGTGTGTCTGCGCCCGGTCTTTGTTAACGCCTCTTGCCCCCTGGCGTCGCTTTGATGGAAGGACACCCCTCGCGCTGCTGCCGAGGTGTCTGCCGACCGGCTCCTTCCCCACAGGCAACCACAGAGGTGACTGCAAGCCGATTCATTTCTTAAATACCCCACCGAGTCGGTGTTTAAAAGCATATAACCAGGCACTGCAGAATTTGACGGCAAAGCCTGATGTTGATACGATTGGAAAAAAAGCCCTAGATCTTTACTGCATTTCGCCACATGCAGATTTAGCCGAGGTTTGCTAATCAGGCTCTTGTGTGTCTTCCATTAGCTCAATTTCTTTGGGGCAAGACAAGGGAATGCTTATAATTGTTTAAGTCTGCAAATCGCTGCGCGGTGAGCTCCGGGGTGGGGGAGGGGGCTGCAGTTCCCGAGGTAGCCAAGGCCAGTTCACGAACCACTGGGAAGTCATCGAATCTGGCTGTGACATTGCTGAAGGTCCTTTTCGGGACGAACTGCAGACAGAAAGCCGGAGGGGACAGAATCAATCCAAAAGGTTTCTGGGGTTCTGGCGGAGAGAGAAATGTGCGTTTGCAGACCTCAGGGCCAAAGGAAAAGAAAGTTATGCTTGATCAAGGTTGCCCCCGTTGCGGGGGGGGGCAGGGAGAGGTCGGCGGCGGGATTCGGCTTCCATTCATTGCAGGCTGCACGCGGTGCGCTGGAAGGGCGCGGGCCGAACGTCAGCCTCTGTAGCTGGACACAGGTGTCCCCAGAAGAACTGTGCGGGGTCAGAAGTCCGGGAAAGTTGTGGCTCACGTTTGTCTGCTTCTGTCACCTCCTGGAGGCAGATTCTTTCCTCCCTGTTGCAGGAGTGGAAAGAGAAGTTGGCTTCATCCCAGCGTTGGCTTCGCCTACCTAGTGTAACTGCGGTCCGACAGCTTCCCGCGTCTGGAGGGGTCCTGGGGGCACATTTCCGTAGTGGTCTTGGGGGAGGCATTTAGGTGAAGTCAAGAAGTCTGTAAGTCCATTTTGATCAATCCAGTGAAAGAAGAGTCAGGGACCTGTTTATTTTTAAACTGTTTCCTGTTTCCCACATTTAACGTAGGTGTGTGTGTGTGTGTGTGTGTGTGTGTGTGTGTGTGTGTGTGTGTGTGTGCGTGCGCGCGCGCGCACGCGCGTGCAGTAACGGAGCCTTTTGGCAAGGCCGAATCTCACCGATTCCATGCTTTCCTGGCTCGGTCTGCGAATTCATGCACCGAGTGCCTCTTTAAAAACTAATCAATAATCCCACTTAGGGGTAAGGCTGCAGGAGTCCGGGGCCCATCCCTCTCTCGCAGGTGGGGTAAGACCCATGACCTCTTCGGTCTAAACTCTGTCCTGGTTACTCAGCACACACATTTGAAGGGGTTTATTTCCACGAGACGGCAGATCGTTCTAAAGGCCTGAGGATTCTGACCCTTTTTGCCTCCTTCCCTCCCCGCCTTTAAGCAATTCTGTTTGGGGCCGTTTTCCTTCACTGGGGTCTGTATCTCTTCCCAGAGTGTTCGTTTTCCCAGGTGGCTGACGGGGCGGGGGGTGTAGGCGCGGTGTGGGAGGAGGAAGTGGGGCCCAGCACAGCACACCTGCCCTTCTCCTCTGGAAACCTGAGCTTAGTGTGACACGGAGGGCTCCCCAGACGGGGACAGGAGGGAAGACAAGGACAGGAGAGCCTGCGTGGGGGAGGCGAGTTCCTCAGCAGCTGTGAGTTGACCAGATGTGTAGAAAACATCAAACTGATCGCTCACGCACTCACCTTTGTTTGGGCCTGCGGAGCGTGCCCTGCGCGGAGCTCGCGGGGCTTGTTCAGAACGAGCGGGGTCTCTTAGAGGGTCGCAGCCTGTGTCCCCAGCCACAACATGTTCTGTTTAGCTAGAAATTAAAAGTAACGCTGAGCCATCCTCCCAAGTGACAGAGCATATACTCTGACCCTCGCGGAGCAGAAACAGAAACGGGGTGCAGGGGAGCTCTCTTCTCCGCGGTATTCGCAGGAAAGGGCAACGGGGCGAAAGGAGGTGGCGTTCCCTTTAGTAAATCCAGGGGCCGCTGGAGAAACCCAGAGCCCAGCCCTCTTCCTGCAGGCCTGCACCCCTGCCTCCGCACCTCCAGCCCAGACACGAATCCGAACCACCCCCGAGAGGAGCGAGCGGGCTCCCCGCCACGGCCTCTGTGCCTTTGTCAGCCTGGGGACGGGCAGCCTCCAGCTCTGGGGGTCGTGGTCTGCACCAGTGGATCCAGGCTCAAAAGATCCAGGGGGGGATGACGGGTGGGGGGGCACTGCGTAGGAGCCGGACCTCCAGCTGCACCCCTGCGGGGGAAGGACGAGCTGTTCCTGGTGGCCAGTGTGCTGATGACCGAGGGCTGGGCTTCCAGGGCCCAGGCAGCCCTCCTCTGAGAGCCTGAGTCCTGGGTCAGGCCTGAGCCTGAGCTCCTGGCTCTAGGTTGTTATGCTTTTGTTTTTGATGGGAGAGGGCATTTGGAGAGCGCAGGGGAAATAGTAGGATGTCTCCCTGGCGAGAACTTAGCCCTAGAGTCAAGGAGGCCAGCGAAGCTAGGTTTTGGGGAGACCCAGCCAGGTGGGCGCTGGAACAAAGCGGCATCATGTTAGGTCTTCAGGGTGGCCCCCTGGTTAGAAACCTCCTTCCTTTGCAAACTTGAAGGAGGGGCTCGCAGCACGCAAGAGACCACCAGTGAGCGAGGTGTGAGACTCCAGTTCCTGCTTCCCACTGCCAGCCTGTGTAGGGGAAATGACATAAACCCACCAAGATCACAGAACTCTCTCCTGAGGGTCGGTGGCAAACAGAAAGGGAGACGTGGAGAAGAGCAAGTTCATTCCCAAGAGCACTTTACAAGTCTCTCTGGGAGAGAACAAAGCGGGAACTGTTAACGTTTTTAAGTGTCCGTATTTCTTCAATATTTGTCTTCTCCAAATATAGCATCTAATAAAAGATGTCTTAAAACCCCTGAATTGGGCAGAGTCCAAAAGCTGTCTCTTGGCCAAGTTCACACGCATCAGCTCCCTCCCTGGGCATCCCCACACATTTTATTTATCCTCCAGTTTATTCAAACGTATTTTTGAACCACGGGAAGGCAATTTTATTTGGCTAGTAAAGATTGTGTTTAACTCATTGAGTATGCATTGTAAAAGTTTTGCCGTCAAATGCCAACCCGAATTCCAAATTGGGAAGTTAAATATTTGTTTTTAATTTTCTGGCTTAAAAATGTTCACTAACAGAAATGATTCTTTCTGCTCTAATGTGCTTGCATAAATGGGGTTGTTATTGGAGTCTTCCCCTAAAACAACATTTGCTTCCTGTCCTGACACATTGTGTTTGGAAACTCCACTCTTAGGAGCAATTTTAGTATGTATAAACAAAAAGCAAGTGCTTGACCTTATAGTGTTTTGGTACACCGGCTTACGGGAGGCAGGAAAATGAAAAAGCAGTATTTGTAATGTTATTTGAGAAGCTGGGTTATAGACAAGTTAAAGTAAAGGAATGTATTTTGTGGGAAATTATAAAAGAGCTTGCTTTCCAAAAAATATAGGCATCAGAGGCCCCTTATTGTTTGTCTTTTTAATATTATAATTGAAGGTTGAATAAATAACTTAAAATGTGGAATTTTGTAAAAAAATTTCAAGATTTAATTTGCCAATTATTTTAGCTGTGTTGCATTATCTTGCCTTTACCCGTTTCCATGTGTCACTTTCTTAAATTAAGCAAACTGCTCTTTTCTTCACCGAGTGCAACTAAAAGACAGAGGTGAGTAGGTTTGGACATGACCTCGCCCTGGTAACCTCCACACCACGGTGGGGAGCGCAGCCAGAGAAAACGGTGCCTTCTCTGGGAGGTGTATTTCCAGGTAAACCAAACTGCAAACAGTTTAATACCCCCTCCCATTTAAAATAGACTCTCAGATGATGGTGAAAATGAACCCTCTGACTGGAAACAAGATCCATTAGAAAGGATCAGCAGCGTTCCAACCAACCAACCAACAGCCCCCCATCTGACTTTTTAAAGAAGTGAGCTTTGGGGGAATGATGTCCAGAATCCGGGGAGATGAGAAACTTCTAACAAGCCCAACAATTAGGTCAGGGCTGTGTCTTAACTGAAAGCCACTTCCTCCCTCTCCGCTTCCTCCCTCTCTTAAAATCTAAAGGGAGCAGAGACCACCCCCCCCTGAGGCCAGGGCTCCACCAGCCCCCAGCCCCGAGAACAACGGAAGCTGGACCCTTTGCCGAGGACCCTCTCTTCCCCGCCACTTGGCGTGAGCTCCCATAAGTAAGTGTCCCCTGCACCTCCTACCCTGACTCAAACTCCTTACATCTCTTTGCAGCCAAGCAGGTTTGTGGAAAGCTGCCCCCTCTGTGGGATGAGGACCCCCGGGGGTCTCCTGCCTGAGACACGTGTCCGGAGGGCGGCCATGTGCTCCGTGGGTGTCGGCAGTCTGAACCCCACCAACCTTCCTCCTCCTCCTCCTTCCTGGGGAAGCTGGGAAGCCAAGGGAAGAGAGGCGCTGCTGTCTCCTTTCGGGGTGGGGGGGCGGAGGGGTTTCTGGGAGCCAAGTTACTGCCCTTCCCCGGCCTCAGGCATTTCGCAGGTTCCCAGGTCATGCGTTGGACCCTGTAATCTATAGCCAACCCCCTTTGAAATCCCCGGGGAGAAACTTCTGGGATGCGGGCTCCATCCCCTTTCGCCCCCCGGAGCCAGGGGGGTGGGGAGCACCTCGGGGAAGCCCTCCTGGCCACAGAACTGAGGCAGGCTCCTTCCCCCGGCACATCACCTCTCCTGGGTCAGTTTGAATCTCCTCCCCAGGTCTGCCTGCCCGCGCCCACTCCTGTCCCTGTGGTCCTGCGGGAAGGCACAAGGAGGTGTTTCCTTTTTATTTGTACTTAATGCCTCCTCTAAAAAACGGCGGGAGGAGAGACAGTGGTCTTACCTCCGAGCCTGCCACCGCGCCGCCCTCGCGTTCGCTGGAAGAGCCCCTGTATCTTACAAAGCGACCCCCCATCCCCGCCTGGACCGCTGCTGTGAGTTTGGCTGGGCCGAGCAGCGCGGGCTGCCAGCACGGGACCCCCGCGCGTGTACGTGTCGCGCGTGCAGGGACGCGTGTGCGCAGAATGGTGCGCGGCGGCTCTGCCCGAGCGCGGTTCTCCAGCGCAGGCCGAGGGTGGCGGAGGTCGGAGGGGAAACCGGTCGGAGGGAAAGGGGAGAGACAATTAGGGCTTGCCGGGTGCCTGCACTTTCCCACCTTCCCTGCCTGACCTTCAGGCCCGTGGCGCCCAGGGAGGAAACAATATGGACCGCGTTCGTCCTCGGGTTCCACGGCGCCGCGCTCTGCGGTGCAAAATGAACCATTAGTGGACGCCATTGACCGAGCGCGCTGGCGGCCTCTCCCCATTCACATGTCCCCGGTAATGAATTCGTCCATTTAGAAACATTACAAGGAATATTGGAGATTGACTGCCAGAGGAAGTGACACTTGACCCTTGCATCCTGCGCCCCGGAGGGGACAGCCGCCGATTTCAAAATAGGAGTCCTCGAGCGGCGCCGCGCGGCGGTCACCAGCTCCTCCGGGCCCCTTCCCTGCCCCGGTGCCCTTCCCTCTCCGGGCCCCCTTCCCCGCCCCTCCCGCCTCGCACGCCCGCTCCCTGCTAGACACCTCGCCACCGCGTTTCAATCAAACTCACTGGGATGGCTCCGAGCAGGCGCCAGGGACAAGAAACACAGCGCGGGCGACACGGCGCGGGCGACAAGGCGCGAACAAGCCGGGCCGCGCGCTCCAGCGCCCCCCACCCGGCGCGGTCGCTCGCCCTCGGGGCCCGAGGCCTGGGAGGCCCAGGAACGGGGACAGGGGACTTCGTTCCCGAACTGCCCAGCCTCCCGGTCCGCTTGCCGTGGGGACCGGTGCCAGAGCCGACCAGGGGCGGGAGGGAGGAGAGGAGGGAAAGAGCGGAGGCGCGGGAGGGATGGAGGGACCGAGGGCCGGGGTGGGTCCCAGTGGGTCCCACCCTCGGGCCTCGGCGCCCAGGACGCCCGGCCACGGGAGGCTTGGCGGCTGCGGGCTGAGGATTTGGGGCGCGGGGAGTCCACAATCACTGCCGGGTGCCAGATGGGGCTTCTTAATTTTGAGGCCGGGGCGGGCGCGCGGCTGGGGCGCACGGAGCCCCGGCCCCAGCTCGGCTGGCGCTGGCGCGGGCGGGCAGCATATATCCGCGGAGGCCGCTCGGCCTGCAAGTCCGGCTGCGCCTTTTGTTCTGACCGGTGGCTGTAATTTCACATAAAATGCCTATTAGAATCACGGCTGCCGCAACACGACTTCCTCCTTGTTTTGCCACCAACTAACAGGATTAGCCAACAAGAGCGAGATTTCAAATTAACCATAAAAATTACAAATTGCAATTCATTTAGCTGCCCATTTACTACATTAAAACACACACATAAATGCGTCTGCATATTCGGAGGGCGGACACGCCGGTGAGAAGTCAGGCAGCTGAACCTCGGCCTCCAGACCTGAGAGCAGGGGCCCGGGCCCCGGAGGCCGGCGGTCGGATTTGCACTGTCTTCCCGGGCACCAGGGAGGGTCCCCGTGGCCTCGCTGGCTGTTCAGAGGACTTGGGATGAGCTCCTTTAGAGTCTGAGCTGTTCCCTAGGAGGGGGCTGTGCAGGGGGCGGAGGGGTGCTTCCGGGAGAGGACTGTGCGGCCATCAAGCCCCTCACAAGGAAAGCCCCGGAAAACTGGCACAAGTGATTTGAAAAATCCAGGGTTGGGCGATTCGTTGGGTTCTCAGCAATGAGAAGTGGCCCGTTTGTACTGAGTGTGGAGGTGGGCAAGCTGAGGGCAAGTCATTCAGTCCGGGTCACTTTGCACTTTTTTAGGGAGCGGGCCTTTCCTCTGGCCTTGCGGGGCGACCTGCAGAGCCACGGGATCCTTCAAAACCCGGTTTAGTTTCTGCTTTCCTTGTTGACGCTTTTTTTGCATTACAGATGCCCAGAATCCTAGAGTTTTGTCTGAGCAGCAGACTCAGCAGGAGACCTGATTTCTGGCGTGGCCATGGGTCTGGGTGGGTCAGCAAACGGGGAGATGGACCGGGCAGGGCTCTCTAATCTTCTCCCTGACCAAACAGCATTCGGAGGGAACGCCGAGCAATGCTGCGCTCCCGCAAGGTTATTTTTTGTGTAGTTCGGGAGATTTCCTTCCTAAACCAGACGGTCTTTGGTAAAGGACACATGCCTGTTCCCCTCTGCCTTGGACCCTAGGCCTCCCCAGGGAGGTGGCCTTGCCCCCACCGCATGCCATCGGCAGGGGGCGTGCTGAGATGCCTCCGTGGGGCCAGCCTCCAGCCCCGATGGCCCCTGCAGCTGCAGTGGGTGGGCAGCTTCCAGCTTCCAGCTTCCCTCCCCGGGGAGAAGAGACACTGGGCACCTGCGGCGAGCACTTCCCCTGACCTGGGGAGTGCGCACCGGGCTCCCCAGTGGAGCGAGGGCCGGGGAGGGCTCCAGGCCGGCTGGAGCCACGGGGCGGGACGGAGAGGTCAGGGGCTCAGCGCCAGGGCTCGACCCCAGGACCAGAAGAAAGAGTGCGGAGTTCCCCGGTCACATTCAAGCTGTGCACCCTCGTTCTTCGTCTCCTCGTCTCCACCACTCTGGGCCTAGCTCTTGGCCGAGCCCAGAGGCAATTGTGCCTTCTCCCTAGGACATTCTCTAATAAATCTTGGGCACAGGCCTCCGATTCCAGCGGAGCACAGGCCTCCACCGATTACGCAGGAGAAGGACAGCGGGGGATGGGACAACAGGCGAGCGGTCGCTGGGTCTGCTTGGGTGACCCTTCTTGGTGCAGACGCCACTGTCGCACACAGTGATTCCTCTCCCCAATCAGAACCTGCTTGAGGGCCGGGTGGGGCCCACAGAGAGGCTCCTCTGGCTTGGAGAGGTTGGGACGCAAGGGACACAGACTTTTCCGGGAGCTCCGTGGAGCTGTGGGGCTGCTGACGCCACGCTGGGCTTTTCGATGCCCCCAGCATGGGGTGAGCGGGACGGCCAGGTCGCGCCCCCCCCATGCAGGGAAGCACTCTATCCAGGCCCCCAGCTGCTCCCCGCCCAGAGCCAGGCCCCCAAGAGAGAGGGCGCGCCCAGCCCAAGCCCGCCCTGCGCAGTCAGCTCGCCCTGGAGAAGCAAGTGAGCTGCCGAGCTGGTCCAGAAAGTGTTTTCCTGTCCCCTGGTCCCCTGGCTGGCTTTATCACTCCAGCACACGGAGCCAGAAGACACAAAGGGGAGTTTGTTCTTGACCTCTCCTCCAGCAACCGCCGCCAGATTATGCTTCTCTTTCCTCCGCTCAGCTCAGCTCACAGGGTCAGGAGCGGGGAGCGGGGAGCAGGGAGAGGACGACGGGGAGTGGGGAGACGTCTTTGTTCGGCTGACAAAGACCAGAAATCCAGCCAGGGATCGAGGCAGGTTGGATGGGGTCTCCGTGTCCTTTTGCAGGTTTCGGGACTGCTGGGCTGACCCTCACCCACAGCCTCGGGGCACCTCCTCCGATCCCGACCCTTTTCTTTTGGGGCCCTAAACCATTCCTTTGATCGGCCAGATTCCTTGCAGACTCCCAGCAAAAATACCCAGCCGTCCGCAGAACAGGACCTTCAGCAAGAGTTGAGCTGTCTGGGAAGGATCATGTGTCTACAGGACCAGTCTGCTTCCCAGCCACCAGGCGGAGAGTGGGCTGTGGGCCGGGTCTGCGCAGCCCGGCCTCCTTTCTAACAGTAAGGACTGGAGGTCAAGTGCACCGGCAGGCCAGGTGGCTCTTCCGCTCTCTCTGTGGGTTACTTTATGTCATCTTTTCCAACTACTCCGTGAGACAGGTACATTTATCTTCTCCCGTGTACCTCTCAGGAAACGGAGACACAAAGAGCTTAAGCTACTTTTTCAAGACCACACAACGAGTAAGTGCTCCGAATTTGAGCGAGACCTGCCTTTAGAACGGCTACACTCCACGGACCCCTTTTGCGCGTCCACCGGGCAGATCCCCCTGAACAGAGCCTGCTCTGCAGGTGGGGTCTCAGATCCCTGGCCTGTAAAATGAAGATGATCTGCCAACCCTACTCACCCCATCATGGAGCGAAGCCTTGACTAAAAGGGGTGAGCAGCTACTCTGAAAAGTACAAGTGCCGCGACATGGGAGTTTGGATTGCAGGGCGGTGGGACAGGACGCGTCTCATCTCCTTGTGGCTGCAACCCATCCCCGCTGTCCTTGTCCAGGCCAAGCTCATGCTGGACTTTTCCCGAAGCAGGTGCTCTGGCATCGCCCTCCAGAGCCGTGGGGCCACCGTCAGATGACGTAGCACTCTGTGCGTCGATGAACTTTGACGTGCCGGAGCCCTCCAGGAACGTGTTTCAAAGTTCCAGAATTAGCAGATGAGTCGTGGAGCTCAGACGACCACAAGGTGGTGAGGCCGAGCCCTGGGGGAGAAGCGATGCTGGCATCAGAGATTTCTGGGTATCGGCGCTCAGCACATTCTAGTTCTAGTAAGCATCTGCTGGGGGCCAAACGTTGCATGAGCTGCCCCGAGGGTTTCGCACACACATTGGCACTGTAGCCCCCTGACCGACGCTTGGCCCCAAGGTCTGTGTCCTTCACTCAGGGAAGGTGCCCTCCAGCTAGCTTCCTAGTTATAGCTTGAAGAAATGGGGCACCAATAGGCCTTTCTGGAACCTTCCACACTATGCCAAAAACCCAGCTTCCTGTTGACGGCTTCCCTCAGCCTCACGCCTGGATGCAGGGCCTCGCCTGTGAGGACGGCTCCGTCCATGTGTGCTGAGCTGGGCTGCAGCATCCCTCATGCCAGCGACCGAGTGACAGGTGAGGGGTGGAGGCATGGGGAAATGTACATCGGTGCACGTGCACGGGACAGCCATGTTCTAGAACATTCTGTGGAAGATCCCTGCTATACTTTCAAAGGTCTGAGTACACGGCGCTGCCTGGTGCAGCCTCTGTGGGCCTCCCCACCCCTGTACCTGCTCTCCTGACTCCCCGCTGGTGGATAGAGACCGGCTCCAACCTGGGAAACGAGCCCCACCTCCCACTCCTCCAAGTATGGGGGCGCATCATCTCTGCAGGGAAAGAGGCTCAAGAGGGCAGATGGGAGAATTAAGCATCAGAGCCCAGGTGGGGTCTGTCTTCCCAAGGCCTTGCTTGAGGCCGGGATCTGCCTGCACACATGTCTCCAGAATGGGAAATGAGGTCCTCGAAGATGAAATGGTCCACCACCACGAGGTCACGCACGGGCTGGGAAGAGCTCATCACCATGCTCCCGGCATAGCAATCCCTAGGCACCCAGCCTCGTGCCTGCCCCTAATGCAGACTCACACCTAGCCTGAGACAGAGGCTCCAACCTCATTCTTCCCATTTTACAGATGAGAGAAAGCCGAGGCACTGTGAGGTTTGGGGACTTGCCCACGTGACACGCCTCCAGGTGAGTGATGGAGCCTTGATGTGTCTCCAGATGGCCTGGCCCTGTGCCACGTCGCCGCTCCCAGAGATGCCATCCACTGTCACTAGATGAGGAGAGACGGGTCCAGCAGCCCACCTGGCTGCGGGGACCCAGCCTTTAATTCTCAGAGCCTCCTGGTCCCGGCCTTGAGGACAGACTTGATGAAGGATGCCTCGAACCTTCCCAAATCAAAGGGCGCAGCTGGCCCCACATGCCGGGAGGGATTCCAGATGCTGACCCTGGCTCCACGCCCCCTTTGATCTAATGAGTCCTAATCCCCGCTGGTGACCTGGGCTCCGTCCATCTGCTTCTGTCCACTGTCCGGGCAGCAGCGCCGGCCTCTTTGGGATCCTTTGGCCTAAACACCTGTTCTCACTGGCGACTCTTGTTCCTCACACCTCCCGCCTTCCCACAGAGGGGCATAAAACACAGCTGGACTGAAGCTGTCACTGTCCTCCTGCATAAATGCCCCCCAAACTGTCAAGAAAAAGTCAAGCATATTTAATATACTGCAGTGAAAAGTTAGGAAGTGTGTTTAATAAGAGATTAGAGGATCGCCTCCAAAGTGGTTAAAATTTGAGATGCTTTCTAATGAGACATCGAGAAAACTTAGCTTCCTCAGAAAACAAAGTGCTTGTCGACAGTTCATTCCAAGACTTTGCAGCCCAAACACCACCAGGCGAAGTCCTAGGAGCTACCTGGGCGGGGGGTGGCTTCGAGACCCGCAGACCTGGTCCAGAGCCCAGCCCCTCTACTCCTTCGCTGTGTGGCCTTGCAGAAGTCTGCCACCCTCTCTGAGCCTCTTCTCCGCGCTGAAGTGGGGCAGTCACGGTCATCAGGGAGTTGCCGCAATGGTACAGGAGGGAACAGAAGTCAAGGGCTGAGGACTCCAGACCCATCACGGTCATTTTCTCGGCGGCTCCACAGCGCCTGTGCACCGGCAGGTCAGGATGCCAGGGTGCAGGCAGGGGAGGAGAGGCAAGGAGCAGAGCTGGGCGTTAGAACAGGGGCCACGGAGAAGGAGAAACACGGTGTTTGGGAGAAGCTCTGTGCTCCCGGCCTCCACTGAGCTCCTGCCTTCCCAGGTAGAACCCAGGCCACGGGGTGTCCGCTCCCGTCTGCTCCTCAGGAGATTCTGAGAATTTGTATATTTCACCTGCGTCAGGCACCGAGCTTCGTTCTCCGGATGTGTCCGTCCTTCCTGGGACCCGTGAGGCCAGGGCGTGCCGACCTTGAGCCTCTGTGGGGGCCACATCGCGTCCTGGTTTTTATACTGTGCGTGTTAAACAAAGCGACCAGCCCTTCCCCCAGCGACCAGGCCCCGGGGTCCCTACCTTACCTGTCTGGCTTGAAAATGTACCCCAGTTGCCTGTGAAGCAAACCACACTTACAATGGGATTCCAGGTTTCCAAGCTTCAGAGACCGCGGGGGTGGAAAGAGCTGGATGGGGTTTGGGGCGATCACCTGCTCCAGTGAGCTTCCTTTCTCCAAAGCCATGATGATGAAGGCCATACCTTGTTTCACTAGAGCATCTGACCGCTGAAGAAACAGGCGGGTCCGGGAGCCTTTTTGCAGACCCTCCGAGGAGGTCCGTGGGTGAAGCAGGGGCGGGGGTCTCTAACCCCCAAGATGGGAGGGCCCCCCGGGGGCCGCTCTGACGCCCAGCTCCCTGCCTGTGGGCCCCGTGCACTCTGTCGCCTGTAAGAAATGAACCCTCGTGGGCATCTCCCCCAGCTGCTCTGCTCCTGGGGTCACATCCACCCGGCTTCCAATGACCTTGCCTGAAAAACAGCCCTCTTGCCATTGACTGCATCCGGATGGAGCTGCAGAATTAACGTTTAAATTACAAGGGAAGGCACTGCAGGGCTGGGATCTGGGAGCCTTTGAAGTTTGGGTGCCAAGTGTGTTGTCACCTTGGGGGTGGCGAATGGATTTTCATGAGAGGAAATCAAGTCCCTGGAGAGGGTGCCCTGATGAGAGAAGATAGACACGGAGAGCTGAGGCCTGCGATGTGGTCCGAGACGTGAATCGCTTCCCCGCTACTGACGCTGGGCCAGTCCTGCCCAGCCCCGCGCCTGCAGACCCTCTCTTCCACGGAGGGTCCCCTCCAGGGGCCAGGTGGACGGCTTTGCTGCAGGAACGTGCTAGCTCCACCCGTCACTCAGCATCTGAATCGAAACCTGGCCTATCAACGCAGGTGCTTTGAGACCCCAGAGGCACCCCACGGGGTCTCCTCGGCCCCTGAAACCTGCGTGCCCAGCCGGCTCCCCACACAGCCGGTCCGCTTCCGATGACCCCTCGGTCACGTCTGATGAGTGGCCGGACGGGGCGTGGGCTGGAGGAACCCCCGGAACCACGGAGCAAACTCCCCCGATGGGTGTCGTCCCCCGGGCCAGCCACGTGTGCATCCCGTGTTCCCTGGGACAGCTTAGATGGACTCAGGGGGAGCCTACGTCCCGCTCTTTCCCCGCGGGGGCCTGAGGTCTCGCCCGGAGACCGCGCACATCCTCGCTCATCTGGAGCTTTCTGGACGGCCGCAGGCCTCGGGGAGGGGCCTGCTGGGAGCCCCGATGATGACTAAGCCCCCCTCGAATGGCTGAGCCATGTCCCGTGGACCGTTGCGATTCAGCGGGGCCCAAACGCGCGCAGCTTCCGAGGGGCCGTGGAGACCTCTCCTCCCGCTCTCAGCTCATTCTCCCCACGCGGCGAGCGCACCGCGCGGGAACGGACTCGCACGCAGCCCCTCGGAGGTGAATAGTCACAGAAGGGCGCCAGGCACCAGATGCTCAGGTGCCCAGGAGGGCAGAGGAAGCCGTGATGGGCTGGGGGGGCAGCCCCGGTGAGCCGGCACCGGCCCGGGGGCGGGGGAGCGGGGGCACCGGGCCTGGGGTGCTTAGCTCTGAGCCGGGCCAGCAGCAGCGCCTTCCGCCGCGGGGAGGGGGTGGCCTCCTGCCGCCGCGGGGAGGGGGTGGCCTCCTGCCCTCTCCGGCGATGCACCCGGAGCTTCGGGTCCGGAGGGAAATGCAGAGATTAACACTCACTTCCACATTTCTCTTCCCAGGGGAGGCCCCCAGAGGCGACGCCCCTCCTCAGAGAGGCAGGCGTGGTTTTGGCTCCTGCCGGGGGACACAGTTGGCACCGCGTCCGGATGTGGGGGTCTCTCGCCTGTCCCTCCCACAGACGAGGCGGGAGATGGGGCTGGAGCAGAGCCGGTCTGTACTGGGCCAGAGCGCTCACTTCCCCTCGTGTCCTTCCCACACCCTGAGGATGTGTTTGCAGATGTCATCGGTTAGGTTCAGAGAGGTCCTCAGGGAGCAGAGTGCGGCGCTGGACACGTTGACTGGGGTCCTTAGAGAGGAGAGGAGGCCACGTGCCGATGGAGGCGGAGACCGGAACCGCGTCAACAAGCCAGGGCAGCACCGGCGGCCCGAAGAGGGGGGGCGGGGGCTCCCCTGCGGGTTTCCGAGGGAGCCCGGCCCTGCCCGCACCTCCAGCCAGCCCTCCAGCCTCCAGGCCGGGAGAGAATGCACTGAGTCCCTCCCCCGCTGCGACGTCACTGTGCCGTTCCGATGCCCTGTGTCCCCGGCCCCGTCCGCCCCGGCGAAGGTGCTGCCAGCCCCACGCGGGACGAGGCTGGAAACTCCCTCCACCCTTTCCTTCCACCCGGCCCCGCCCCCACCAGACAACACCTGCCTGTTCTAGAAGCATCCGCGGGGGCTGGCGGCTGGTGAAGTCCGTGGGAGGGGATGCGAGCCCGGGCCCGGGAAGAAGAGGTTTCCAGCCCTCACGGGCCCCCCACGGGCTGGCCGCGTGCCTCCCAGGGCCTCGGGGAGCACCAGCGAGGTGGGCAGGTGGAGGGCAGGGGTGAGGGAGAGCCTCAGGGTTTCCCAGGGCAAGGCAGGGCCGGCCGACAGCGGAGGGCTGACTGGTTGGGTGAATCGCGGGGGCTCTGCTGCAGGCGGGTTCTGGGTTTCCCGGCGCCCGCCCTCGGGCACTGGGGTGATTAAAGGAGCAGAATGTTGCCTCTGGGGGGTCACAGGCCAGACAGAGGTGCACGGCTGCGGACGGTTGTTTGCCGTCAGAGGCTAGTCCCTGGATGACAGTCAGCGACATCATCCTGCACAGAAGAAACTATGGACTAGGCAGACACCCCGTTCGCAAATGTCTGTCTGTCTCTCAACCAGACCTGCGTTTGAGCAGGGACGACCGGGGATGGCCCGCCAGCCCCCTGGGTCCCCCAGGCTTGCAGGTGTACCTGGGCCCTGCCTCCCCACGGAGGGAGGGAGTCCAAGGCCCGGAAGAGCCGGCTCCAAGGGGGCCCCGAGGTCAGGTGGAGGGAAGGCAGGAACGAGGCTGGGAGCGGGAGCTCTGTCGGGGGCTTTTGCTTTCTTTGCAAAGCTTGCAGACGAGTGTCACAGCTTCCCGGGAGCACTCTGTGCCCACGGTTCAGAGACCACGGGGGTCCTTGCATGTCACCCGGCACCCGAGGACATGACATTGCTACCCATCTGCCGTCGCCTGCTACCCAGTCCCCCCTCCGCGCTCTGTAGGTGTTTGCTCGGAGCAGGAGAGAGCTGAGGCCCATGACCTTGAAGGGGGCACACGCTTTGCAATGTGCCAGGCTCCCTTCCGGGGGCACGCAGGGTCTGGCTACACATCTGCCTTGAAATCGTGGATGAAAGGAGCCGCTGTCCACGCAGTGACAGCACAGCCTTGAGGCCCCGAGAAGAGGGGCGTGCACGCCACGTCCCAGCCCTGGTCTCTCAGCAGCCCCACCGCTGTGGCTGCAGGAGGGGCAGGGGGCCGAGGGCGGAGGAGGGCGGGCGCCTGCGTTGAGGGGTGTCATGGGAGCAGAGTGGTGCCACCCCTGTGCCCATCTCCTTTTCCTCCCTCTGCACGACTTGTCTGCTCTCCGGGGAGCAGTAGGGACCTTCCCGCCCGGCCCAGACCTCAGGGTCCGTGTTTCCCAAAAGGTGTTCCTGGGAAGGTTAGTTTCTCTAGTGTCGATACCATATGCCGTGCAGAACGGAAGGGGGGTTCCCTGGAAGGAATCGTCAGGCACACCACCACTGGGGCCTCCTCCCCGAGGTTAACATATTCGTGCAAGCATATTAAAGGCTCTGAGAAGTCCTGGAGGGACACGCCCGTGTGCTTTCATGTACCTGGGGTTTTCCCTACAATCTTCCCCCATGTAGCTCCCGATCTCTCAGCATCTGGTATTCTGAACACCTTGGGAGGGTCCTGCTTTACAGCATCGAGGAGTGATGGTCTGGGAGCAAATCAGCAGAGCACAAGGCTTCTGATTCTGTGACCTAATAACCAAGCAGGCTTTGCCCACTGACGGGTTTGAAAGCTGTTTATCTTGGCCAGCTCCCGGGGAAGATGAGACTATTTGTCTTCAGTGCCTTTGGCCTCCCCGTCAGTGGCCCCTCTCCTCGACCTGCTCACATACCCAGTGTTCCAATTCTGCCC
This sequence comes from Ailurus styani, assembly GCA_002007465.1. Classification (NCBI taxonomy): domain Eukaryota; kingdom Metazoa; phylum Chordata; class Mammalia; order Carnivora; family Ailuridae; genus Ailurus; species Ailurus styani. Next base: position 1,937,741 of record LNAC01000193.1, read on the forward strand.
GTTTCCTGTCTTTGAAATTGTCCTTCATGACTAGAATAGAAAGCTTTTTTATACTAATGTGTAAATGGCTAGCCAGTGGAAATCACTTAAATTGGGCTTGGACAGGAAGCTTTGCATCCACTGCCCACGTGCTTGGGTGTTGGACTCCCAGCCGAAGACCACCCCCCATTTGCTCTGGGTTGAAAGTGTCCCCTCTAGTTATAGAATTTCAAGGACTTGAAAGTTGGTTAGAGTTGGTCTTTATGGCTGTATTCATTCATTGAATGACTATTAATAGCACTTACTGTGAGGTGAGCAGGTCTTTAGAGACAGGAGAACCACAGTCCTTCACCCTGGGTCACCTTTGGTCCAGATCCCTGGCTCAATGTTGGAGGTTTGGCCACCAGAGGGCACTGTTTTTAGGGAAAGTTTCTGGCTTCCTTCAAAACAAGACAAAGTGAAAATTTCGAAAGCATTGGTGTGAGTCTAGGGGATGGAGGAGAAAGGTGCCCTGAGTTGCTGACTGTGAATGGTCTGTGTCCACTAGGTCGCATAGGTCAAACAGCAGCCTGGCTGTGGCTATGACAGTATGTTGTAGATGTGATTAACATTTAATCGGTAGACTTTGAAGAAGCAGAATACCCCCTAGATGTGGGTGGGCCTCATCTAATCAGTTGAAGGCCTTAAGACACAGACCGAGCTTTCCCAAAGAAAAGGGGATTCTGCCTCAAGACTAACACAGAAATCCTGTCTGAGTTTCCAAACCTGTGGCCGCCTTTCAGAACTTGGTCTCCAGATGTCAACACCACCTCTTACCAGAACTTACAGCAACCCCCCTCCACCCCGCCCGCCACTGCCATGACTTTCAGATTTGCCAGCCCCCATGGTCAGGTGAGCCAATTTCTTTCTTTCTTTTTTTTTTAAAAGATTTATTTACTTGTTATTTATTTGACAGAGAGATCACAGGTAGACAGAGAGGCAGGCAGAGAGAGAGAGGAGGAAGCAGGCTCCCCACTGAGCACGGAGCCCAATGCGGGCCTGGATCTCAGGACCCTGAGATCATGACCTGAGCCGAAAGCAGAGGCTTTAACCCACTGAGCCCCCCAGGCGCCCAGGTGAGCCAATTTCTTAAACAATTCTCCTTCCCTCCGTCTACCTCTCCTCCCTCCTCACATACCTCCTTGGTTCTGTTTCTCTCTCTGGAGAACCCAAAGGCAGTCACTCAGAAAGCAGTTATCAATCTGAATCACCTCTCTGTAAATCAGCCTGGGCCGCAGAACCTTCCCTGAGTCGGCTGCAGACGGCAGGGGGCATCTCTGGCACTGTCCTTCCCCGGAGAGAGGAGAGAAAGGACTTCTCTGGAGGGGTGTGGGGCAGGCAGCTGCAGCGTCCTGAGGGAGGTTGGAAATTGGTACTCTGTCCCTGTCCTTCCTGCCCCCCCCTCTCAGGGCCACCCAAGGTTTTTTGGCCGGGCCGGAAGCATAGCGCCTGCCCTGCCGCTCAGGGTCGTGTGCCCCCGCTGTCGGCAGGAGGGGCCAGCGGCCGGCACTCCCGTGAGTCCCCCTGCAAGGCGCCCTCCCTCTCCTGGACTGTCCTGTGGTCCACGAGGCAGTCCTCTGACCCAGTACTGACCCCGTCATTTGGCATATCCAGGTCCCAAGTTCAAGCGCAGATAGGTCTTAGTCAGCTTTTCCTTGCTGCAGGGCATCCTATGGCGTAAAGATCAACCAGGAAGAAGGTCTAGAGAGGTTCTCGTCATGCATGATGGAGACCGTCCCTCCGGACCAGGAAGAGACTCGCTCCCCAGTCTCCTCTCAGCTCGGCGAGGTCTGGACGCTGCGTGTGGGACAGCAGGTGGTCAGCGGGGGGGATCTGCCCCTCTGGCCACTCCCCCGGGGCTGGTGGTGGGCCACCAGCCCCGTGGGATGAAGGTGACCCCTGGGTCATGGTAGGGCAGCAGCCTTGGGGAGCAGAGCCCCCAGACCTCGGTCTCCACCACCTCGACTCTTGCAAGTGCATCTCCAGTGAAACCCCTTCTCGGGAGCCGCACCTGAGTCAGCACGGCTCACGTCCCGGGTCCCTGTGCCCACGTCGGGAGGCGTCTGTGGGCCCGCTGGGGCTGCCGTGGGATCTGCATGGGGAGGGGGAGGCTGCGGGAAGAGCCCCGTCAGGAACGGAGCCCAATACCCCACACGCCGACAGCCCATCTTTCCCTCTCGCCTCTGTGGCCACAGATGGTAGCTAAAGGGGCATCGGAGGCTCTGCCTTCCCAGGGGGAAGAGGAAGCTGGGGCTGTGCCGAGTCCCCACGTGGGGACCCCTCACGATTCTTGCCTCTGACCTCTTGGGCTCCTCGCAGGCAGCCCGGGTTCATGAGGAAGCTAGAGTGTGTGTGTGTGTGTGTGTGCGCACGTGCACGCGCGCTCTCTGCCCGACAGAATCCGTCCAGCTCAGCGAGAGAACCAGCCGGTCGAACGGGCATGCCGACAGTCAGACCTCTGAAATCGGGGTCCCCTCGCTAGTCAGTCCTGTGGTGTTCGTTAGGAAAACGGAGCTGGGACGGAGATTGGGAAGGGGGTCCTGGGGCCGGGAGGGACGGGAGGAATTGGCCACATGAAAGACACTTGCGGTTGGCTCCCCTTGCTGCCGAGTAGCGGTGAGCGCCTCGTGGAATTATTATACACAGGGAATGAATTTTAAAAATTCATGCTTCCGCATGTTCTTCTCTTCATCACATGGTTCTTTAAAAATATCATCCTCAAAAGGCAATCTTAAATATTTAACAGGATCATTCTGGATTAAAATCTAATAAAAGGTGGGGGTTGCCTTCCACATAAAACACACGCATAGAACCCAAGGGGGGTCCGTCGAGGGGAGGCCACGCGCCCCCGGCGGGGTCCTCCCTCCGCGGGAGTTCTCTGCGTGTCCCGCCCCTGCTTCCGTCCCAGGAGTCCAGGACACCCGGTCCTTCCCTTCACCTGGGGAGTCGACACCCAGCTCCGAGGATGAGCACCCAGCTCCTGGGGTCCCTCAGTTTTTATCCCTTGTCCCCCGTGAGCCGCTAATGACATCGCATTTCACCACATGGTTTGGTCAGGACGAGGGGTGCAAGCAGTTTTTGTCTGTGCTGGCCCGGCGTCTCGCCAGACAAGCAGAGGCTCTTCAGGGGCGTCCTGGGGCACAGGCTGGGGACAAGCCTAGGGAACAAGCATGCTGCCCGACTCCCGGTCATTTCCAAAGGCGAGGACTCATTTACACCTGAACATCTTCTGTGCATCCCTGGCAAGACTGCATTTGCCCTGGAGAAAATCCTTCTGGCAGCGTTCTTCTGAGACAGAATCTGCATTTGCGGGTCGAGAAGGCACCGTGTAGGTGGTGTTCCATGACGTGTGGTCCCGGGGGTGGGAGGCAGCCCGGTGTCGGTAGCACAGTGCTCCGTGGCTTTTCGTCTGGAGCTCCGTCGCTTTTAAACTGTTGAAAGCACTGAAACAGCTGGTCGCTCGGATGCTTTAAACCAGTTCCTCTCAGGGCCCAGGAGAGTCCGTGTGGTCTAAAAAATGGAAGAGAGACAAATTAAATGATAATACTGTACCTGCTCTGATCCGTAATTTAGACTCTCGTAATGAAAAAACAATGAACGGCGTTGCCTTTCCGCTGGCAGCTTTCATCGCAGTTGTTCAGGCTACACACACAGAGCCGGGAGCCCCCCCGGCCCCACCAGCGAGCGCCTCCTCGTCCCCCAGGGCTGCGAGGGTAGACACCGGGTGCATTTTCGGAGCCGGGAGCCCCCTGTTCCCCCTTTAAGAGGCTCCGTCTGCAGTTCAGGGTGAAGGTGCCTCGCGCTCCCTGGGGTCCGGCCTGCACGGCGAGCTCCCCGTCACGTCCGTGCCCGGCAGAGGGCGGAGCGCACGGGCTGCCCGTGACTTCCCAGAGACAAGCTGGCCCAGAAGCCTGGCCTGTCACCCAGCTGGCCCTCGTTCCCTCCATGGCTCCCCCCGGCTGCAAGGGAGCCTGGGAAGGGAGGTCTTCTGCAGGGGTGTGCTGGGGGCAGCCCGGGTGTTCTGGAAGGTTCTAAAAGGAAGAGAAGCTTCTGGGGGCAAAGAGTGGTCTCTGCCATGGCCACTGAGGCACCAGGGGCTTGAGCGGAGCAGAGCCGTTTGCCCACTGGTGTGTGACCCCTCAGGTGTGTGACGCCGGTGCCTCGCGGTCACTCCCCGGCACGGAGCTTCCCTGGACCACGGGGCCGGAGTCAGGAGGGACGACAGTCCGGGGTGTGACGGAGAGGTCCGCACGACAGGCTGTCCCCGCACCGCTGGCCATCTGCCCGCGCCTCGGGCACCGGGACCCCCCCACCTGGCCTTCCGCACACCAGCACATTCCTGAGGGTGAGGAAGGGATGAGGGGCCAGGATGGACGCCCGGCTGCCCAGCGTGGGGTACGGCGGGTCCGTTGCGCGGGCTGCCCGGCCGCACATCAGGGGCTTCAGCAACACGAATGCACCGTCTGTCCGTCAGGACTCCCCGTGGTCCCAGATCCGAGTGTGGCCGCGCCCGGCTCCCAGCAGGTGCCGAGGAAGGACGGGTCCTCGGCCGCTCCCGCTGAGTCTGGTGGCCCCTGGGCAGAGCTCCAGGCCGGGCACAGCGTCCTCCGCCCCCACTGCTCCTGCCAGCGTCCACAGTCCCCTTTCTGTAACCACACCTGTCCCGCCGGATGCGGGCCGCCCTGCTCCTCCGTGACCTCATCTTCACCTAACTAGTCACATCTGCAATGACCACGTTTCCAAATAAGGTGCTGGGCGTTAAGACTTCAACGTATCTTTTTCGGGGGACACAATTCAGCCCATAAGAAAGGTTCTGTCCGAGTTGGGGGGAGTGGGGAGAGGCGAGCCGCAGGAGAATTCACGGGGGGTTAGCCGTCCTGCAAGGCTTTATTCGTTCACACAGCGGGTCAGTGTGTGACGTCTTAACCTTCTTATTCTTCATCCGTGTCCACGGGGCCCCCAGGAGAAGAGACACAAACCCACAATGACAGAACAGAAGAGATCACGGCCGTCGAGGTGGGCCCCCCTGAGTGCGGACGCTCAGAGCAGCACTCAGCCCGGACGGCATGAGGGGCGCAGCCCGGGCTGGGATGGGGGGTGCCAAGCGGAGGGACGACCCTCGGCTGGTTCAGGGGGTCAGTGCCGTGGAGGCAAATGAGGGGTGGGTATCGGTAGCAGGTAAGTTTGGGCAGGAAGGCGACCATCAGCATCAGGAAAGGTAAAAAGTTGCTCAAGAAAATAAGCATCTTAGCACGTAAGGGGTAGCTATGAACGGATTTACACAAACTGCGGATTTACACACTCCACGTTAGTTTAGGAAACACGATGATAGAAGGACGGGGCAGAGAACCAGAGGGGGGGGGGTCAGACCATCGCTCTCCACGGGAAGAACCAACTGGGCAGCTCTTCGCGGTATTCATGTGCCTGAGGAAGGTTCTAGAAACAACAGCTAGGACAGGATGGTGGCCTCTGTACAGGGGTCCCCGGTGCAGGGGGCCGGGGGCGGGGAGGCAGCTGTTCTGCATCATCGAGATGCCAAACCTTGTTACTTTCAAAACATTTTATTTTCATAAACGAAAGGGGGGCTAACATCCTTGAACGCTTTGGCAGCTTTCGAAAGGTGTGTGGGTCAGACCTCGGTGCCCCCGAGGGTGGCTCAGCGCGGGAGCCCTGGGGACACAGGTGCGGAGGGTGGGAGCGCCAGCTGCAGAGGGGGGGCTGTGCCTCCAGATGCCGGCAGCCGTGCCCAGGCGGGACGGTCAGGGGGAGCTGTCCACGGTGCCCACACCTGACACCCCGGCTGGATGCCTGCCTCGGCCGGCAGCGTGGCCCCGATGGAGACGCCACGTGGGGAAGAAGATGGGGTCGGTGGCCTGGCGGGGCTGGGAGGGGACACGTTTGGTGGGAGATGCCCTGAGAACACACCCTGGGGTCACCTCTCCCCTCTTCTGCGTCTCAGCTCTGCTGTTGCTTCGGCCACACACGGTGGGGGCTCTGCGCCGAGGGGCCGCGCATACCGCCGCGCCTCTGGCCAGGATTGCAGTCCGGACCTGGAAGCTGAGCATCTGCAGCGCCCGTCTCTCTGGTGCCCGGCGGTGCCTGCAGCAAGGGACGCAGGGGACAGCAGCACTGGCCTGAGGTGGTGTGGCTTGCAGGGACCTCGTGCTGCCCTCTGTGCCCGGCGGGCCTGTGGGCACCTTGCTACTTCCATCAGAGAGGCCTGTCTGTTCTCAGCAGCCTCTGTGCCCCCCAGACACAGTGGGCGGCTTGGCTGGGCTGGGTCAGGCTCTCCAGCCCCTCGGTCTGCCCTTGGCTATGAGGGACAAGGCTGTGAAGTGACACGCCAGCCTCTTGCCTGGAGGGGCCGAGCGGTGTCCTCATGTCCCTCAGGTGCTGACGGATCCCCCCTGCCAGCCCCCAACCCTGGGGTGTGTGCAAAGAATTCCTGGCCTTTTTTCTGGGACTTTCCCCTTACTAATAGGATTTCCAGCTGTTTACCCCCATGAATGAGAAAAAGAAGAAGTGTGTTTTTCTTCACGAACATGCCTGCTACCAAAAGCGACTCATTTAAAAATTCATTCTGGCAGAGACTGCGGCATCTGCTACCGTCTCCCCGGGGCCCCCAGGGCCCAGGTGCTCCCCGTGCCGGCCTCAGACGGTCCTGCACCAGCGTCTTCGCTCCCTGCCCAGGTCTCCACAGCAGGCTGGGGCCGCCGGCAGGGGACGGCCCGTTTCCCCACCGGCTCCGACAGGCGGGTCTGGCAGCCAGAGCCCCGAAGGCAGGTGTGCGCACCTGGCCGCCTCTTCCTCTCGCGCCCAAGCCCCATCGATGCCCACCACGTGGAGCCCTGCGGGCCGACCCCTCGTGCAGGGCGGAGGCCAGAATCCGCCGTCCTCCTGGGAGGCCGAGGGGGTGGCTGAGGGCTCCCTTCGCAGGGGTCCCTACAAGCCCGCTGCGACAGAGGCGGTTTATAAAACAGGCGTGAGCCGCGGCCTGAACAACCCCCAGACCGTGAGGGGACGGGGAGGGGGTCTGGGTGGGCCTGGCGGCTGCTTCTCCTGCACAGTGAGCTTGGCCTTCTACCGTCCCCAAACAGTCATTGCCGGCAATCTGGAGACTGAGCCCCGAGTCCCAGTCCCCGTAGCCTCAGTGAGTAAACTGGCCAAGACTCCGTCCGGCTTGTCTGCTTCGGAAAGGGAACAGACCGTCCACGACAAAATTCCCACGGGGCTCGCCGCGGGAGAAACACTTGCGGCCCAGGGGGTGTCTGAGGGGAGCGCCGGCCGTGGAAGACGCAGGGGCCGCGGCGGCCACCAGGGGGCGCGGGTGCCGCTCGGAGAAAGTGACACAGCGCCCCGGGGGAAGGACGTGGCACACAGGGCCTCCCTCCATCCCGGCTCCGGGACCGGTGCCCGAGCTGCGGGGAGTGGGGAGCCTGTGTCCGCGGCAGGTGTGGGCCCGGCTCGCGGCGGCACGTTCTAGAAGGCCGGGGGCCGGCAGTGACGCAGAGCCTGAGGACAGCCGCTGGCCCGGCTGTGTTCCTGGGAAGCCTCCGCGGGGAGCACACTGGCCACAGGCCCCATCTGGGGGAACTTCCAGCGGCCGTGGGAGTGTGTTCGAACCAGGGCGGGGGGCTTCTCGGGGTGTGTGGGGGGGTCCCCAGCAGTGAGAAGTGGTTTCCAGAAGGCTGAGGTGGGAGTCCCGGCCTGGGCCCCGAGTCGCCGGGGATGGGGCAGGAAAGTCTCCCATGCGGGGGATCTTTCTGGAAGGCTGGGTCTGGGGACTCTTGGGTCAGGCGGGCTCCCCTCCCCCTCCCCAGGTGTGTGGGTCGGGGGCAGGCAGGTGAGGCCCAGGGCGAGGCCTGGGAGTCGGCTGTGCCAGGCAGGGATGCCTGAGTGGGGCCAGCACCCTGCACTCCGGGCCTGCGACCTCCAGTTCTGAGGACATTTTTGGGAAGGGGGAGAGGAGCTGCTGCAGCCGGTGAGCGGGGAGGGTCTCTGTGTCCGGTTTCCTTGTGCCGCAGCAGGAACAAGCCGTACCTCTTCAGTCGGCAGGGTTGGGGAGGTAGTCCAGGCCGGGTGCGGGAACAGCCTGGGGGGGGCACTGGGCTGCCCACCAGCCCTTCGGGGCCGCAAGAATGACCGCAGGGACACCTGGGAGGCACGGGCTCTGTGCCGGCCGCCTGCCCACCACGAGGGCCTGCCGGCTGAGGCTTTCATCCTCCGTGCCTTTGGAGTGTGTCTGTTGGGTTCTAGAGCCCTGGGCGCATCACGGGGCCCTGGCTACCCAGTCCCAGACCCTTCCCCTTCCTCCATTTCTTTCTCTCCCTGGGATTGCGGATTCCGCAGCAGAGCACGTGCCGCGGGTCCTGTCCTTCAGAGCCCTGGAGAGATGGGGCCCTGGGAGCGCGATCAGGCGCCACGTGATGGTTGATTCCAGGCTCTTGGCCCAGATCTCATTTTTCTTTAGTCGGTTTCCACCATTTTGCCTTCGACAAAAAGCTTAATCCAACAGAAACATCCGATTGTTTGCTTCCTCTGCTCACGAGTTCACCGATTCAGCAAACGGTCACTGATTTCTATGCGACGTTTTGTATCCTCATGGACGAGGGCTCCATCTTGGTGATTCTTCAAAAACTAAGCACGGTCTCCTCCAGAGGACAAGGGAAGGGTCACCTCCAGAGACACTCAGGTTCCCGCAACTGTCAGGTAATCTATTCCGGGTTATCTTTACGGTACTTGGCCTTTGTAAAAAAAAGATGCGGGAACCCAGACAGAACCCTACGTAAGCAGGTGCTAGACTAGATGCCCTCTGTTGCTCTCACCCAGTCCTGCAGGGCGAAAGGGGCCGATGATGCTAACAGGCGTGAACCGCACAGAAAAGACAAAGACCTAGCTTTCCTGATACACAAATAGACCCCAGAAATGAGAAATTAGAGATGAGAAAACAAATCAGAAAACTCCCAAGAGAAATACGAACAGTTAATAAATGCAATAAAAGCCGCCCGTCTTACTAGCGACCAGAGAAATGCCAGGTAAAAATGAGAAACCATGTCCGCCTGTAGATGGGCAAACACACGAGACTCTCAGCCGCAGTTATGAGCAGGCACGGCAGGACCGAAAGCAGCTTCCCGGGACCGATGAAGAGGGGAGGACACGAGGCTGCCGTGGCCGTGGGCGTGGACACAGCGTGTTCCGAGTCCTGCCGGGCGTCCCGCTCCTCACCCGTGAAGTGGAGCTGGGAAGAGGCAGGTGTGCGCAGTTCCTGAGACATCACCTGCTCTCCTGGGGTTGCATTCCCGGCGATAGAAGAGAATTGCAGCCAGCTCCTCATTTCCACGGCCCCAGGTCTTCGGGCTCCCCGGGGAGCGGGAGCGGCAGCTGTAGGACAGGGGTTTGGCTGCCAGCCCCGGGCTGAGCCTGGGCTGAGGTCCCCCGCGGGAGGGTGGGTGCCTGTGCCCGGGCTCCCACGATTTTGTTTGCTTCCTGGAGTCCGTTGCCCCAGGGACCAGCTGCAGCGAGGAGACTGACTCCTCTCCACTGGAGAATTCGACACGGGGAGTAGAAAGTCTATCTGCTGAGCGCTAACCTTCATCTGAGCCAGTGCCTTCGTCTACCTAGACCCGCGAACTTCCTTGTTGACTCATAGGGCCTTTCAGGGTTTGGCTTCCAGGCCGTGGCTCTTCGTTTCCCATTGACTTGCAGTTTGTCTGTCCGTTGCTCCCTCTCACTGCCTGGGAAATGGCGTGGTTCCAGAAGAGGGTTTTCCAAATGACAGAAATCTGCAAAAACGAATTCTCCAGCAAATATTCACTGCCATTTCCAGCTGTCTGTCACACAGTAGGAATAGCCCACCTCAGCATGGCATGCGTAATTTGGAATAGATTTCAATACACTTGGACTGGGGAAAGAAAGGAGTTTGGGCAAAGCTCTAGAAAGTTCCGGAAGTCTGGGTGCAGCAGGCGAGTCAACAGAGGGGCAGGTGTTCTGCTGTGCTTCTGGAAAAGCAAACACTGTCGTAGGAAACAAAGCTGATGAGATATCTGTGTCTGCAGGATCTGGAGGCCAGAGTCTAGGCCAAGGTGTCCCGGGGCCACAGTCCCTCCAAAGGCAGGAGGGCGGGGCGTCTACGGCCTGGGCCGATCCTGGGTGCTGCAGCCCCGGCCTCCCCCAGGGCCTCCCCTGGGTCTTTCGTCCATCTTCCGGTCCTCTTCTCTTTGCTGCCGGGTGTCTCTGTCTCCCCTCTTGACAAGGACACCAGCCCTGCTGGATCAGAGCCAAACTAGTGGCCGCGTCTGCCCTGGTTAGGACAGCAATGCCCTCTTTCCGAACAAGGTCACATTCTGAGGTGCTGGGGTCGGGCTTCCACTTACCTTGGGGTGGGGAGCCTAGGTTGGCCCCTAACGCACAGGGTAAGACCCAGGGAGTACTCCGGAGACACGGTTCCGCGCCAAAGGACCGGGAGAGGAAGCTCTCCCCGACTTGTCTTCACTCTGACCTCGAGGGGAGCCAGGGTGCTTGGACAGCAGACAACCAGGCACCAAGTTCATGCGCTGGGTTTAAGACGAGAGGCTATTTTAAGTTAAACACCGGTTCATAACACGGGGTACCTGGGGGTGTGACAGCCTCCCTCCCCACCCCTCCTTCTTCCATTTCTGTTCAACTCCTGCTATAATTCTTGTTCCCAGTGGTTTTAAATGACCAACTGTACAATTGCAAATTCCCGTATGTGCATCTTAGGAAACGCAGCGATTTCATTTACGAGAAACCTTCGAACGGGGGCTTTTCTGTGCGCCCAGATTTCTAAAAGGACTCGAAGCTCGTTGCTACTCCTGTAATGTGAAACAAAGTGCACACTCCCTCCTTTCAGATGTGTGAAACTTGGAAATGATCTTTCCAGTGACTTGTTGGCATGTTGACCTTTTTCCGGACGGCTTGGCCAGCTGGTGGGGTGTGGGAAGGAGACGTGGATGGGTGGTGGGAGCCGGCAAACCCCAGACCCGGCGGGGCAGGTCGTTCTGGCAGAGGCCTGCTGATTCCAGCAGCACATGAGCACAGGCTCAGGAGTCAGGAAGCGGCCCGGCCACTGTCCTCAGCCCGCCATCCTGCTCGGAGCTTAGCCACGCACCTGCCCTGCCCTCGTTGGGTCTTTGCAGCTAGGGTGATTGGCAGGCAGCCAGGGGACAGGGTGACGCCGGCTGCTGGGACTGGCGGGGGGCAGTGCCCCGGAGCAGTGGCGGGAGGGCTGACGGACGCCTGAACCCATGAATTCACCTACTCAACACTCCCCTGACCAGTGTCCTCGGGTGACAAGCCAGACCCGAGGCGAGGCGCCGGCAGGGGGGCTCAGAGCCGGGGGAGGACAGGGGCACGCGGCCACAGCTCCAGCAGCCACGGGGACGCGGATGTGCCATGGGAAGGGAGAGGGCCACCGGCTGAGGTCGGAAGGACAGGAGACTGAGCAGCACAGTTGTGACCGGGACAACTCGCCAGACGGGACCCAAGGAGGGACTTGAGTGGACCAAGCGGTCTTCCTTGTCTTCCTGAACTTGAGAACGTGCATCCCGAGGAACAGCAAAGCTGTAGAGAGCTAGTCACACAGGTGCCCAGACACCAAGATCCAGTGTCCGAGAAGCGGAAGAGTCATGACATCCACGTGTCATGTGGGGCCGCAGTTTTGTCTGGGCTGGCCTCGCCCCCTTGGCCCTGCCCCGGCTCCCCATCCCCCCGGCTCCCCATCCCTCTGGCAGCTGGGCACACAGCGGTTTCCATAAATGCCCAGGTGAGAAACTCCTGAGGTGTGCACCTTGTGAAGAAAACCCCCCGAGCACCAACTGTGAGTGTCAGCACTGGGTAGATCTCACTTTGGTCGCATTCAGGAACGAATAGGAAATCCTTCCTGTGGCTAATTTATTGCTTATTAGCCACCCCCACCCCCATTCAAGAGCAGGCCTGGTGGTAGATTAGTGGGGAGTGGGCCAGAATCTTACTGCATAGCATGTACTGAAGCAGGATTTTAATGTCTTTATTAACCTTTTACAATATAATGCTTTTCAGAGTAGACCCCAGCTCTGTCTCTATCTGCTGGCTACGTTATTACAGAAAGCGTGGAAACCCTCAGGAAGTGAGCATTGATAGCAAAAGGTCTCTTTGAACACATGAAATGGAAAGACAGGTTTATTTTTTTTTTAATTATTATTGTATTTCCGACAGAAAGGGGAGAGCAAAACTTAAGCAGGTTCCACACTCAATGCAGAGCCCGACGTGGGGCTCAATCCCACGATCCTGAGATCCTGGCCTGAGCCTCCCCAGCGCCCCAGGGAAGGCACCTCACCTTCTCACCCGAGTGAAGGGAATGCCTGTAATGCAAGCATGGGAGGGCAGGCATTCCTCGCCCCCCACCCCCCCAACCGTCTGGGAAGCGCTGCAGATCCCAGACTTATTCTCAAACCCGGCCTGGGAGGGTTCGGCGCAGGCTGGGCTGGACGCACGTGAACTGGACTCCTCTGGGGCAGGACTTGCTCCTGGGCTCTCTTTGCAGGGAGGCCCCTACCTGGGATGGGGGGGGGCCCTGCACCCGGACAGCACACGGCACTCCTGGGGGGCGGGGCCAGGGCCGGGCAGATGCCCCACCTCCCGGCGTGGGGCAGGGCTCAATGCGGCCTCTACTGCCTGTCCCTTCCCACCGGAAGGAAAGACACTCAAGCAGTGTTTCTCCAAGACCGTATGTAAACTTTTAGTCAAGTCAGGAGAGCTCTAAAATATCTTCCCACTCCAAACTCTAACATCCCACACAGAGAAGCCCTCCACCACTTGAAAGAAAATCTCATAAACACAGAGTTGGTTTTGAACCTTTAATAAAAGTAAAAAATGAATGCAAAAAGAACACAGTGCTGAAAACTTAGTATGAATGTGAATCTCACTCGATGTATCTGGTATAGTGCAAATTTTGTTCATAATATTTTACATTTTTACAAACGCAAATCACTTTGGTTCATATACTTGCTATAAAGTATTGGCAAAAAAATTCTTCAGATTCACATTTTTTGGCTACATTATTTCTAACAGATAGAGATTTACTTCCAGTTTCAGAGAAAAAAATACTTACTGTTTATACATGATCAAGTATATTTTAAAGATTCAATTACTGCTTTCACCTAATAACTTCTGGCTTTTCATAAAATGCTGACCTCTTCCTTGAAAAATCTTTTCACACAGCTGATCATCCAACTTCACTTTCAGAAAACCTGTAAGGGGTCAGTGTGAAGTTTGGAATGATCCTGCTTTCTCTTACACAAAATTCCTCTTACACAGATTAGCTACACAGTCACCTACAATTTATTCCAAGGTATTTTTCTCGGAACAAAACCAAACAACGGCAACAAGGTTGTCGCACGAGCGGAACCGAGGGTGCACGTCCCCAGCCGTGGGCGCCGGACCCTCCGACCGCCTGTCCTGCCCACTGCCGGTTTCTAGTCAAAAGGAGTCTCGTAATGAAGTCACTTTCCGAGAATTTAAAACAAACACATTTAAATTGCAAAGTACAAAAAGGTAAATTTGTAAGTAAAAATGACAAGTCTACTAAACCCACGCAACTGGAGTATTTCAAAGGACCAGGGCTCAGTGGAGGGCACAACAGAGTAACTTCATAAATGAAAGAAATTATTGCTGAATTCCGCCTCCGTGCAGCACTGAAATGAATGGAGAACCCTCCTCAACCTCTCCTACGTTTAAAAAAAAAATAAATATTTAAGAGAATACAAGGCTCAGATTGGTTTTCATATACATTGCACTTAACGTCTGAGACCCAATCCTTGCAAAATGGGTCTGGGATGGCCCCTGCCATTCCGTGAATACATTGTGCTCACCAATATCTTTGAGTGTTTAGAGACGCCCAATGTTCCAGGTGGCGGCGTGTGCACGCGTCGTGGCCGAGGCAATCACAGATTGCAAATTCCATAGGGCTGTGGACGCATCGCCGCGCCCGTCCTGGAGCACGGAGGGAACCACACGCGACTCGGGCTCCCAGGACCGAGACACGCGGCAGACGGGGACGCCCCCTTGGGGTCACGGATCTGGGATGAAACTTCAAGTGTCACGGTGAGAATTCCAGAGGATCGCGGTGTGGACCCGCGGCCTCCACGGCCCCCCGCGCTCAGTGAGATTGTCTGCACAAAACTCCGCCGGAGGAAGGAGGGCTGGGCTGTGCACTGTGGCACACGCGCGTGCGAGGCCGGGGGCCTGAGCGTCTCGGCACGGGGGGCCGCCCCACGCGGCCTCCCTGCGCTCACCGCCACTTCTCTTTTTACACAACCCTATTTTAAAAAACTCTTTTGGATAAATATTCCTATTTTTCCACACTTCACCTCTGCTCAGCACCATCGAACTCTACCCCCTGCGGGCACCGGTACAAGACCAACCTCTGGTAATTAGGCTTTAGTTCAAGGCTTTGAAATATGGCAACTTGCTTTTAATAACGTAAGTGAGATCGAATGCTCGGGAAGCCGTGCCTGCCGGCACTCCTTTGCCCGCCGGGGGTGGTGTCTCCGGAGCGGACATGGGCACGGCGCGTCCAGCAAGGAGCCCTTCCGAGAGAAGCCGCTCTTGACCGTGTGCTAGGCTAAGACAGGGGAGTCACGGCTACATCAGCCCAACCTAAGTGGATCACTGAGGAAAAAAGATCAATCTTTGTCACAATCCAATGTCTCAGACTCTCTTCCCAAATCTCGCTCCTCTCCGGTGGGTCTGAAGACTCAGTCGCTGTGCGGCTTCTCGGGAACCCCCATAGCCAGCTGCCGGCCGATGTTGCCCACGGTGACGCCGCCCGAGAAGAAGATGCACGGCAGCCAGGAGCGGATGTAGAGGAAGTCCGGGGAAGTGTACTGATAGACGCCATTGTACACCAGCAGCTGAGTGATCAGAGTGGCCAGGAAGGCGATGGTGATCCCAAGCCCGAGGCCGCTTCTCGAACGGTCAAACGTCCACCAAAGGCCCAAGGACAGGGCTGCTAACGTCAAGGAGAGCTGGACATTATTGGCAAAATCCAATTTAGCGCTGGAGTGGTTGATGCCAACGAACACGGCCNCACCCCGTGACGTTGTCACCGCCCTCGGTGGGGGCCCCCGGCCTGCCAGGTCACAGGCCTGCACAACAGGGTGCGCTCTCCCAGTCTGGCCGGGTGGGCGGCCTGGGTGCTGCCCCGGGGGAGGGCCCGGGCCCCACCCCCCATCCCTGCCGCCGGGGCCCTCAGGGCCTGCTCGCCGCCCCCCGGGACTCCCGCACTCTGGCCCCGGGGGAGCAGTGCCCCAGTAGCAGGCCCCGCGGACACCGAGGCAGGGAACCTCCACCGGGGTTGTGTTTCGTTCTCGGGTCCTGACACAGCCGGAGGCCAGTGTAACGTCCCAGACCCCGACCGATCGGCAGGCTCCCCGCACCGCTGGCTGCGGCAGGGCACACGGGGCGGCGTCCCCTCTCCCCGTGGACAGGGGACTCGCTCAGAGGCAGCGGGTAGCCGGGCGCGGGGGTCATGGGCCTGCGGCTGTCATGGGCCTTGGTACACGCGTCCGGGGATGGAAGTGAGAGAATCAAAGAGGCAGGGACCAGCCGGACAGAGTCCCCTCCGTGGGGGGGACACCGGCCATCTAAGGCCAGGGGCGACCCAGGAAGGCCGGGTCGGGGTCTCGGGGGTGTCCGCAGGGCCCTCCGTGTCTGAGAGCCTCCCCTGCTCCCCCAGCCGCACCCTCCACAGACGACAGGTTACTACACACATCGCCAGTTTCTGATCGTAACAGTAATGCCTTCACTGTCACTGTTTTAACGAAGACTAGAAAACTCTAACAGATGCTCGAAACCAGGCAGTTCTACTTTCCAGAAGCCGCTGCTCCTAACCCGTTCCGGATCCCAGCTCGGGACCTTCTCGCACACGCTCACCGGTCCTGCGCTCTCCACGCACAGAAGCCTGACCTCGCCGTCCCCTCCCCTGGGGCCTCGGGGAGCGGCCACCCGTCAGCAGCGGCTCCGGCCTGGGTGACTCCGACTCTGCTCACCTCCCCTGCACTGGGGCCCGGGGGAAGGACCGCGTTCTCTCCCGGAAGGAGCCGGCGCGTGGGGTGGGCGCAGAGACCGGCCAAGTCGGCTCGTTCTCATGACCCGGGCGGGGAGGTGATCATCACACTCCTCACTTCGGGTAAGAAAAGACCATCCTTATGGAAGTCCCCCCGCTTCTAGAGACTAGAAGGAAGAGCAGGCTTCAGGAAGGAGAATTAGAGCCCTGCGGCTAGCTAGTTTTAGCTCTAAAACTTCTGGGTTAAACTTTTACTCCATTTTAAAATTTCTACCGTAACGACCGAAGGGTCTCAGCAGGGATCATTCCCGAACACCACCTTCAAGCGGTATTTTCAAAGGTACAGTTTGCATGACTTTTAAAAAGGAGTTTCCTCCAACCATTTCTAGATGCTTACAACTCGTGCCCGTGGGAAGCTGCTGCCTCCACCGAACAAAGGCGTACTTGCTGAGCCCGGGTCGAACCTTCCCGCCCACACACGCCAGCAGCAGCCCAGTGGCCCGAAGCCACAGCCGATTCCCATACAAATGTTCGTTTTATGAAGTCACCCTGGCTGACGACAGTTTTATCCCGAAAGCCGTGTTAGGAGTTCTCTACTGAAACAGAAGCCTTGCAGCAACAAGTACTGGTGGACGGACGGTGGACCTGCCCGGTTCTACTGGGAAAACCAGTCAGTGGGCTGGGGTGGAGGGGGCAGAGAGCCTCACGGGCGTCCCATGTGAGGCTGCAAGAGTCTACGGAAGCAAGCCAAGTCCTCTGACCCTCACCGGGGCTGCGAGAAACCGTACTTTCATCACGTTCCCGTGCAGGCCCTGGCTCCACACAACGCTAAGTGCTGGAGGGAGGGACGAGGGACTCCGGAACCAACGGAACATGCTACACATTCTATCTTTCTGAAATTAGTTCTGTTTCTGTGAACCAGCCAAGTAGCCTTCAAATTCGACTGCCACAAGCGAGCATCAGCAGGCACAAATACACGTCCGTCCTGTTCCATAAACAGCCTGCGGGACGGAGATAAGTTTTCTGAGAAGGCCCCAGGGTGGATCTCTGAGGGACGCGGCCTCCTAAACTCCACAGTTCTCTTCAGTTCACTTTCCCAAAGCCCTAGAGTCAAAGGCACCTCGAAAAGAAGTGAAATGCCCACACTGTAACATTCTCCTACTGGAGCGTTCACACGTGCGTGTTTACGACTGAACGGACCCGCCGGAGCGGTCCCGGACTCGGTCCCTTGCCGGCTCTTGGGAAGCAGCTCCGCGCCCGGGGGTCCGTCTTCCCCCGGTGGCAGGGTTTCCAGCGATGCTGAGCTGGGCCCAGCGGGCCCGGGAAGGACAGGCCCGGCTGGTGACCGAGGGCCAACCGTCAGCCATCAGCCATCCCAGTGACGTTTCTAGGAACCCGGCGGTCACCGGGGCAGCCAGGAGCTCAGGAAAGCCTCCGGACGCATCTGGTCCGTGAGGGCCGGGCCTGCCCTCTGCCTGCTCCCCCAGCTCCCCCTGCCCATCCCCGTCCCTGACCCTGCAGAATTTAGCCGACAGACGCCCTGCTGCTGTTCCTTGTTTGTCTGGAAGCATGCTTTTCCCAGTAACTGATCGAGTCTCAACGGGCCACAGGCCAGCACACATCACAGGACGCGCCTCGAGCCCTTCGCGAGCGGCCCGAGTCACGACGTACCATAGCCAGCTGCCGGCCGATGTTGCCCACGGTGACGCCGCCCGAGAAGAAGATGCACGGCAGCCAGGAGCGGATGTAGAGGAAGTCCGGGGAAGTGTACCTGCAGGGACAGCAGAGGACACGGCGCCGTCAAGCAGCCATCGGCGGCGCCGTGGACACTTCCGTGCCTACGTCACCCTCGCGTGTGTGTCAGCGACCATCTCGGCCTCGTGGGTGTGTTTACCACAAGCGGAGGAGCAGCTGCTTGAGAGCAGACTTACTGATAGACGCCATTGTACACCAGCAGCTGAGTGATCAGAGTGGCCAGGAAGGCGATGGTGATCCCAAGCCCGAGGCCGCTTCTCGAACGGTCAAACGTCCACCAAAGGCCCAAGGACAGGGCTGCTAACGTCAAGGAGAGCTGGACATTATTGGCAAAATCCAATTTCTGGTGATGCAAGGTTCAGGAAAAGTTCGATGATCTTTAAGATGACCAAAACAAGCCAAAGGAAAAAACCAACCAGACAAGCAAACAAAACGCCCCAAATCCTACGCGTGTGTTTTCATTATTCCGCGCCCCGTTAATTCTCCATCCACAGAACCCGCCCAGACTGCAGCAGAAAGGACTGCTGGGTACAAAGGTTGCCACGATCAAGAGGGCTCCTCTGGGTTACTTGGTGAGACACTTCATCTACGAGGAAATGTTCCGAAAGCTGGAGCAGCTGGCATTTTGACCACAAAACAGCACATTTTGTGGCTAAGTCATCTGGAGTCCCAGCCCTATTTTTTGTTTGGACTAGTAACTCGAACTGAGCAAACACACTCCTCTCCCCACGTCTACCCGGACGCCTCATCCGTGTCACTCGACGTGACACACTCCCACGGTCCGGGAAGACACGGCTGCCCTGCGTCACAGCACTACCGATCCGCGGGCAAAACACAGATGTTGCCGCTCTGACCACACACGTACAGGCAGAGCAGATTTAAGACACAGTGAGTCTAAGAAGACCTTCCCTAAGATTCTGAGTAGAATCTAGTTGTGCTCAAGAAACCCAACATCTTCTGAGACCTGGGAAACTACAGCCTATCTTCCTGACAAACGTGCGTAGTCTGTGCAACGTGTCCCACCCAAGGGCTCGGGAAGTCTAGGGACCTTCCGTTAAGAATCCTCCCGCAGAGGACACCACCTCGCCTGGCCCTGAGGCTTCATGGGCACAGCCAGGGAGGGGGCAGAGCAGCAGAGACCGGGTCTCTTCAACCTCCGGAAGCAGCGGCCCACGGAACAGAGCCCCCAGCCACTGCTCCCTGGCCACAGCAACCAGGGCTTCGCAGCGGGAAAATGTAAAGGAGGGAATGTGAAAGGGAATTTACAAAACCCACTCCAAGGAGCCAGAAGAGACTGTCACACAACAGAGAAAGTTCTCTCCACTTCTCGGATTATTTTAAGTTTCCTGAACCACTTCGAAAACTCTTGCTTAGTAGACAACAAGCCCGATGCTTTAAAATGAAAGAGCTGGAAAAAGGCCATTCAACTGACCTATGAGCTGATATATACTCATTAAAAGGCACAAAACTTATCAACGTGTAAGCGAAGGAAACGCTCTGGATCCCGCACGCCCACGGAGGATACAGCGCTGGCGTGGTTGATGCCAACGAACACGGCCACACAGCGCATCACGCTGGCCCATTCCCGCTTAAACTTGTGCGGCTCCCCGAGGTGACTGTCGATGCAGGGGTACAGCAAGCCCACGACAGCTGGAGAAAAACACAGTGTTAGAACACGCCGGCTCACAAGGAGAGGATGTCTATGCGCCACTTATTCACATGTTATTCAAATCGGTTCTTTTCCTAGAAAAATGTACAAGCCACAGTACGGCATCTTAAGTAAGACTGGTTTTATATTTTTGTTTTCCTTGAGAACAAGCAAAAGGATCCCACTGTTTTGAGAAACTGACAATAAAATGGCTGTTCTTCAGTTCAGTTAAGCACAGACTTGAACTGGGCAGGGGTTGATCACTCATATGATGCTCTGACAAGTCAGCCATGCTGAGCCTCCCCCGAGTCCAGTTCTGACCTGTGGGAACCGCTTGGAACCGGGCTCAGAGAACCAGGGCCCTGGTCCCCGCAGGCTCTGATGGGACCTGGAGCCTCATGTCTGCTCCCTCATGTGTAAAATGACGAGGGTTATGTAACCAGAAGGCGGAGTAGGAAGAGCTTACTGTGGGGTGGGGGGGAGACTTAGGGAATTTTCATAGGCACAGAATTTTAAAGCAAGAGGACAAAGAGAACTCAGACAGGGGAGGGCGGGGCATTCCAGGACAGAGGTAAAATGGACAAACTGAAGGTAGGAACAGGGCGCATGGGGGCTGGTGGGGGTCCAGGCCCCTGGGACCCACTGTGGGATGCAAGGTTCAGAACCTAAAGTCACCCAAGGGCGGAGGCTTGAAAGCATGGGGCAGTTCTGCCTGGTGTCCTATGAAAGATGGAACTATTTCAGGTTCCTGAACAGAGAGACAAGAGACACAGTTCTGGCAAAACATTCGATGGGAGAGTTTCGGTTTCAATTTTGTATTACATTTTATCAACTTCTAATTTTAGAGTTTTTGAAAACTGGAACCCAAACAATTCTAGAGCTTATTTTGCTGTAACTTAAATCTACCTTTTAAGATTAAAGGCTAAAGAGGTACAAATGTACTATGGGATCTTGTCCTATGCTTACCTGATCATTCTTTTTAAAAAGGAGATAGAAGACCCTGTGTTTCACATAGTCCTCGAATCCCCTGAAGCTTCAATTGCAAATTAAACCTAATCTATTTCATTTTTAAGATCAGATTTTTGATTCAAAGGAAGAACTACTGTACCACATGGGCAGGAAAAAAGGGATCTGTATCTGGGTAAAAATCTCAGGAAGGATTTCTAATAGGATAGCCATATGCTTAAGGGATTTACAAAGCCCAAGCAGGATCCCATCTTCCTAAGAACAGAGATGACAGCGGTGTTTGCACTGAGTAACTGCAGTGTCCCCCGTGCTGTGTCCTGCTAGAACACAGCGCTCCGTCTGAGCTCAGGGAGTCTACTGCCAACCGGATGTGTCTCCACAGCCCAGGGGACACACCCAGACTCCAGGAGGCAGTGTGCAGTGTGATGCACAGTGGCTCTGCTGTTCACTGTCTCCCCCTAGACAGGGATGCTCCGGGGCTCTGTGACTCAGTTTCCACATCTGGGAAATGGAGCCATCGCAGAGTGCTGTTGTAAGGAGTGAACAAAGCAGAGCACATCAAACGCAAAGCAAGCAGCCCATAAACGCTGGCTACATAGCCAGCAGCAGGGTGCACCTGCCCGGCCGGGTCCCACCTGGAGAGACCAGGGCTCTGCCCAGCAGAGCGTGGCACGCTGGGGGCAGGGGCCAGACCGCCCTCTCGGTGCTCCCACAGCTGGGGCCGCGGGGCTGCCGGGACCCCGGACAGCGAGCCGGTGGATGGCCGCTGGGGGACTAGAGAAGCGCTCGGCGGTCTTCCCGCTGAGGTCAACCACACATCGTCATAAAAGCAGCCAGGGGACAGCGAAGTCCGCAAGAGGCCAGCGCGCCGGTCCCCGGGACTCGGGC
>LNAC01000193.1:1962188-2038923 GCA_002007465.1 Ailurus styani
GGCCTCGATCCCAGGACCCTGAGATCATGACCTGAGCCGAAGGCAGAGGCTTTAACCCACTGAGCCCCCCAGGCGCCCCTTGTTTTCATTTCTTGAACACGCCCCAAAGCGGGGTGGCTGGAATGGAAGCGTTCCATCTTCACCTGTGTCTGCGGGAAGGGCAGAAGCAGGCTTTCACACTCTCTCCGTACGTTCCGCTCTAAGTCCTGGTCACCACGGTCAACTTCACACCCAGAGGTTCAAAGCATTCTTCACCTCATGGCTTTTTGTAATCTGGGTCTTGGCCATTCTCTTCACGCACCTGGTGTAAGTGCACACTGCTGGAGTCACACTGGAACTTTGTGAAAGCGAAAAAATTAAAAGCTGCCCCCCCCGTTCACTGATGGGAAATTGCTCGGATCGATGACGGCACACCTATCCGGGAGGTGCCGTCGGGCTGAGTCGTTGCTGGATCGGCCATCAGAAGCCCGTGCCTCCCCTCCCCTTCCCTGCCACCAGCTGTCAACGCCATATGCGCAGACTGAGAAGCACCGCTCTCTGTCAAGGCGTGAAGCTCATGGAGGTGAATCTGCACCATAGTCTTGGTCCTGAAATGTAAGCCTGTCCTGGACTCAATTAGGAAACACCAGTGAGTGGAGAGAGCTGCTCACCAGCTTTCAAAAACTGGTCCATTTGGGTCTAGAAACCAATAAGCCAAGGTCATGGCTCTTCGCTCACCTGTGATTTCTTACAGCACTGAAACCAGTGTATCTGGGATACTGTATCTGTTATCCCACTTCGATCTGGGATCTAAGACTTACTGGGTTTTCTTTATGTTTTTTGTCTTGCCAGCTTGTCTAGCCATGCAGACTCTCCCAGTGTCACAAACCTTAAGAAGACACATTTTTTTTTTTTAAAGATTTACTTATTTATTTCAGAGAGTGAGGGAGAGAGCACGGGGAGGAGGGGCGAGGGAGGGAGAGAGAATCCCAAGCAGGCTCTACCCTCAGCACGGAGCCGGGGATGGGGCTGGATCTCACGACCCTGAGATCACGACCTGAACTGAAGCTGAGAGTCTGAGGCCTAACTGACGGAGCTCCCCTGGCGCCCCTTATGAACATATTTTATGGGTTCCTGTGTTGTCTGTCCCCGGTGTGGAAGGGGACTCTCCATCACATGAGTTTATTGGTGCGTTAAGGTCCGTTCACGTGGCTACTTTTCTCCCCATCCGCGCTGCTGGCCACACAGCCTGGCCTCTAACTCTGCATTCCCTCCCATCTGTACTGGGACTGGGAGTCAGGGGCCTTCTGGAGCCACCCCGGGCCCGGCAGACCCGTGCGAAGGTGGGAGGGCTCCCTGAGGGCCCCGTTCTGGTGGACGCCTGGCGAGGGCCGTCGGCGTGGCCTCGGTATGGGTAGGCTCGATCACTGCTCCCCAGGGCCCGCGCTTTGCCCCAGGGCAAGAGCCTGGTCCCATGAAGGAAGTTAGTCCGGGTGCATGGCGCTGGAGGAACGTGAACGCAATCTTCCAAACCACAGGCTTGGGTTCGGAAACCGTGTTCCAATATTTTGAGAATTTACAGCTCGTTAGCTCCAGTGACGGTGTTCTTGCTATGGTTTCTCTAACGCACGAGGGCTCCCTGTTGAGCGTGATGGCATAGGTTCTCCCCAGGCCTGGTCGGCTACTCTGAGTTAAGTATTTGGGGAAATGTGTCCAGGAGAGCACCGTTAAGTTCTTAATTACATCACTCTATGTTAATCATTATAGACGTGCCATCCAGCTAGGAAAGTTTCCTATTGCTTATGGACCAAATGCAGCACCGTACTTTCTCCCCAGACGACTAACTCAGGACACGAGAGCTCCGTAGCTGTTTCGGACACAGAAGACTCAGGACATGAGGGGAAGGGCAGGTGTCAAAGATCCTTGAGAGGTCAGGCAGTGCGCAATCTGTCTCCCGTCCTCCGTATTCCTGCTATTGTTTTGTATTTCTTTTAAACATTAATAACCACTTATAATAGATATCCATTTTTTAAAAGATTTTATTTATTTATTTGACAGAGAGACAGATCACAAGTAGGCAGAGGCAGGCAGAGAGAGAGAGAGGAGGAAGCAGGCTCCCCGCTGAGCAGAGAGCCCGACACGGGCCTCGATCCCAGGACCCTGAGATCGTGACCTGAGCCGAAGGCAGAGGCTTTAACCCACTGAGCCACCCAGGCGTCCGATAGATATCTATTGTGAATAGGGGAGATGGCTAAGTGTATTATTTTTAATAGAAAAATATCACATGCTCACCGTCAAACATTCAGAAGATAGGAAAGAATATATTTTTTATTAAAAGATTTTAATTTTTATTATTTTTATATGATGATTTATCGTTTTATTATTTTATTCTTAAATAAATTTTTCTTTATTTGAGAGAGAGAGAGAGGAGGAGGGAGAGAGGGAAAGGGACAGGCGGACTCCCCAGTGGGCGTGGAGCCTGAAGTGCAGCCCAACGCGGGGCTCGTAGGGCCCGATCCCAGGACCCTGAGATCATGGCCTGAGCTGAAATGAAGAGTCAGAGGCACAACCGACTCAGCCGCCCAGGGACTAAGTTCAAAATATCTTTAAAAAAACCCCGTAATCCCAGCCTCACTCCCCAGCCCTGGGCAGCCAGCAATCTTTCTGTCTCTATGGGTTTTCCTGTTCTGAAGGGTTATGTGAATGTTATTACGTAATAGGTGTTCTTTGGTTTCTTTCTTCCTTTCTTTCTCTCAAGATTTCATTTATTTATATGAGCAAGAGGGCGTGAGAGAGAAAGAATGAGCAGGGGGAGGGGCAGAGGGAGAAGCAGACTCCCAGTGAGCAGGGAGCCCGAAGCAGGACTCGATCCCAGGACCTTGGGATCATGACCTGAGCCGAAGGCAGAGGCTTCACCGACTGAGGCCCCCTGGTTTCTTCCACTTAGCATAATATTTCAAGGGTCACCTATGTTGTGCCTGCACCAGTACTTTACTTTTTATGGCTGAATAGTTTTCCATTATACGGAAATGCACGTTTTATTACCCATTCACCAACTCAGGGAGAATTGCCTCGTTTTTACTTTGGGGCTCAGATGGACGATGCTTCTGGGAACCTTGGGGTGTGTGTCTCTGTGGGGACATGTTTTGCTCTCCCTTTGCTTCGGTGGGGCTGCTGCGCGTGCAGGGGCTGTGTCATGCGGTAACTGTCTTTAACCGTTAGTGGACCTGCTAGGCTCTTCTCTAAGGCAGCTGCCCACTGCACATTCCCACCAGAGGGGAATGAGGGTCCTGATTTCCGCACATCCTTGTCAGCACCTGTTACTACGAAGGCGTTATGATTCTCACGATCCTAGTGGGCATGAGGCGGTCAGGTCATGATTCCGGCAGCTCGGAGGCATTCTGTAGGCTGAGGAGCATCTTGACTCCCTTGCTAAGACTTTATTGGCCAGTGTCATCCCAACGTGAGTGAGGGAAAGAGGTGAGTAGGCGGCAAAGGAGGAAAAGCAAACACAAGGTCGTGCGTTGCTGAGCCGGCTGCGCCTGGCCACACAAGGTATCTTCCACTTTGCAGCTGCAACAGTCCTTTGGGGGAAAGACGTGTATCCGTCGGCTCTCTGTTCCTGTCTCCGGTGGGCCCACGTTCGCCCCATGGTGTTAACCCCTCTGCTCTCCTTATTCTCCTACGCAGCCCCTCCTGGCAGGAAGAGCCCAGCCTGCTTCTGTAGGTCTGGTTAGGTCAGGGTCTCCTTCAGTCACTCGAAAGGGGAGCCCAAGTGACATGATGAGCCAAGAGGCGGCAGGGGCCAAGGGCCGTCCCCAAAGGTGCCGCTTCGGCATACTGATTATTTAAAATAAAAGTTACTGAAGAGACAGTCTGTGCAGGACACTCAGACACTCCTCTGTCCCCTAAAAGCAGGAAACAAATCTCTCAGGTGAACGCCCCCTCCCTGTACCAGGCGGTGAAGAGGCGTCCTGATGACCAGAGATGGAAGAGTTAGGGCTGAGAAGGAAGCTGACAACTGTTGTTACTTTTTCCTCAGTTCCTACCATAGCCCCCATTCTGTTAAGAATTCCTTACTGATTGAGGCTCCCAGGGTGAATGTCTTCAGCTCTCAATTTTATTACTGGGCCACTGCGACATGTAATAAAACTTCGGTTTTCTCTGTGGTTAATTGTCTCCCATAACTTTAATTCTTAGTCCAGCAGGAAGACCTTGACAGACAGAGAAGAATTTGTCCCTTCTTTCTAGGCCAACCCTTAGATGGGGAAGGTTGTTGGTCCATCCATCACAGAGACCATTGCAAATGGCGGCCGAAGCCACTGGGGGGTGGGGCAAGGCCGAGCGTGTGGGATGAGAAATCCGTGCGCCTCTGACAGCCTTGGGAAGAGAGAGGAGGAAAAGAGGCTGCAAGGCCTGGGGATGGAAGGCCCAGAGGGCTAGGAAGCAGAGGAGGTGCGGAAGTCCCTGGAAGTGTGTTGGGCGAAGGAGGGCAGGAAGTGGCAAAGACAAAGGCCTACCCTGGCCTCGCTCCGCAGGTGTGCGGTGAGGCGGTGCCGGTGGAGCCCCTGGGGAGAGGGGGAGATGAGGAAAGCGTTGTGGCCCACGGGTGTAGGGTGTAGACCAGAGGGCAGAGGGAGGTTCCTTCTGTTTTACAAATGAGGAAGATGCAAGCCAATTTAAATGCTGCGGGAAGATTCTGGTGGAGAGACTGATGAAGGAGAAGGTCGGGTGTCATTCCCCGAGGAGTCCTGGAATTTACGGAATTACCGGGAAGCCCCCTCTGGGAGGAGCGGACGGCAGTCGGGATGGGCAGCGGGCGTGCGTGCGAGGTGGGCTGCAGGGCCCGGCCCTCGGGCGCTTCCAGTGTTCGCAGCCGGTGGAGGAGACGTCCTTAGCTACGAGGGAGGGAGGGGCTGACGAGACAGGTCCCCGCGGGCTGAGGTTTCTGCCGGGATCCCGACTGTTCCTTGGGCCACACCCAGGGCCCGCTGGGTCGGGAAGGCCTGCCCCCCGGGGCGTCCAAGACCGAGTTTTCCTGGGACCGTGGGGCAAGGAAGGGCAGGAATTTGACTCCTGGTTAAGAGGGGCACGGAGTCCAGGAGGGCGGAAGGAAGTGGGGAGTGCACCGGGGTTGGGGAGCTGGCCTCGCCTGGAGCACCCCCAGGAGGCAGGACCGGTGCGCAGGGAGCACCGTGTGAGCTCCGGATGTGGGCTCTACGATGAGGGGTCTTTGTTTCGTCCACTGATAGAAACGCAGCACCCACACATCTGTTACTGGTTTGGCATCTGGAGGAGAGACGGTCACAGGAAGTTCTATGAACGCGTGGCTTCCGAAGGAGATGGCAGCTGTGCGTGAGGACGAGGTCCACGGAGTGGCCCCGGACTGGGCGGCTGAAGTGCTGTGGAGCGAGTCACCAGCCCCCAGAGCGGCCGGGGGCTTCGATGGGTCGTGCCGTGGGGGACAAAGTGGCTTTGGCGGATGGTACCTGCAGGATGCGCGGGTGGGCCGTGGGCCGGAGCCTGAGTTCCTGGGGTGGGGGGTAGGCAGTGTCCAGGAGGGTGGGACACGGTCGTGGTAAAATGGGTGTACCCGGCGCCTGGGTGGCTCCGTTGGTTAAGCGTCTGCCTTCAGCTCAGGTCATGATTCCAGGGTCCTGGGATCAAGTCCCGCATCAGGCTCCCTGCTCAGTGGTGAGCCTGCTGCTCCCCCTGCTTGTGCTTTCTTTCTCTCTCTTAAAAAAAAAAAAAAGAAAAAAAATGGGTGTACCGACTGCCCTGGCCAGTGTCCCCCAAACCGTGTCCTTTCTGGGGCCTCAGAACACAATCTTATTTGGAAATGTGGTCCTTGTGGCTGTGATGGGTCGAGATGAGGTCATGGAGGAAGAGGTTGGGCTCGAATCCAGTGTGCCTGGTGTCCTCACAAGAAGAGGGGAGACACAGGAGACGCGGGAGGGGGAGGTGGCGCAGGGACGGGGCGGAGATCACAGCGGGCACGCCGCCAGCCCGCAGGCCCAGGATGGCCAGGCGCCGCCACGATGGAAGGGGCCCGTCTTGCAGGACGTTTCTCCATCTGTGCCCGACGTCCTTGGTCATGCGGCTTCGAAGAAGGAGGGAGACCAGACGGACTGAGGGCAGCAGAGCCGTCTGTTGAGCAACAGCAAAGTCATAGCGCAAAGCTCCCAAGGAGGGAGCTTGCCCGTGGCGTTTCTAAGTCTCGGGGTTTTTCTGGGCTTGTGGGCAGGCTGTTTTAATCTGATTAACCCTCCCTGTGCTTGTCATCCATCAGATCCTTGTCACCTACCTATCACAGGGGAAAGGGTGGAGGGCTCCTTCCTGGGTGGTGTGAAATCTTCTTAAGGCAGGGCCTCGTCCTTGCCTGTCTGCCTTCTATCCTTCGCTGGGATGGTTCTGCCCCCGAGGCACCTCGGAGCCAGGAGAGGATAAAATGCGTGTTAAGCCCCCCGACACGGAGGTGAGGCACCGCCATGGTGGGCGGCTACGGGGCAGGGTCCCCCGAGGGCTGGTCCCTACAGCTGGCGTTCTAGGGGAGGCTGAAGGCAGGCTCGCTTGGGTGGGCTTTTCGGAGGGGAGTAAGAGCTGGGACCCTCGGAGCCAGGGCTGGGGGGTGGGGGGCAGGCAAGTTCCGAGGAGCATCCCCCCCTCCCCCACAGCAAGCAGTGAGCGCGTGGAGCCCCCGGGCCCTGTTCTCCTTGGCGATCATCCAAAACACAACAGCCCAATATCACTTCGTATTTAATCCTCGATAACGCCTGAAACGGGTGTTGGCTGTTAAGTCGAGTGAGGAAACTGAGTCCTGAATTAAGGAATCGGCTCAGAGCTATTGCACGTGATGAAAGGCCGATCAGGGATTCAAATCCAGGTGTGTTGGCGGCCGAGGGGCTACCACCTCCCCCCCGCACCCCCCAGCGGCTTTGTTCACAGACCTTCTTGAGCATCGGCTGCGTACACTGTGCCGGATGCACAGGCAGCTCGAGCTTCTGCACAGGACGGGGAGCCCCGGGCTCGTGGAGAAGGGCATGTGGGAGTTTCCTAGGGCTGCAGGGACAGGTTGTCACAAACCTAGCGGCTTAGAACAACAGAAATTTATTATCTTCGAGTTCAGGAGGTCAGACGTCAGAAATGGGTTTCAGAGAGTGGAAATCAGCATCGGCAGGTCTGGTCCTGCTGGAGGCTCCATGGAGAAATCCACTTCTCTGCCTTCTCCGCTTCTCGAGACCACCCCCACTCCCTGGCTCGAGTGTCAGTCTGTCCTCCGCCTCTGTCCTTACACCTCCTTCTCCGACTCTGCTGTGTCCTCATTTGCTTCTCAGGACCCTGACGTTCGCATAGGACCTACCGGACAACGGGTCCCATGTCTGGATCCTCAGTCACGTGTGCAAAGGCCCACTGCCACGGAGGGCGACACGTCCACAGGCCCCAGGGGTTGGCGTGTGGACACAGGGCCGAGTGTGTTGTGCCTGCTGGCCAGGGGAGGACATCATTTCCACGCGCCGTGGCTGAGCCCCCCTCCCAGGGCTCACAGAATGCTGGGGAAACAGAAGAGTCCAATGGTCAGAAAACACTCCTCTGAGGGTGGCACGTTTGCCCTGGCGCTGGAAGGGCCCGTGGGGGGAGGCTGAGGGAGCAAGGCCCTGAGGGGCGAGGTGCTCCAAGGTCTCCGAGCCTGGCTGGATGTGTTGGGACGAAGCCTGGAAAAGTGGGAGAAATTAGTGCTCCATATCCTGAAGGATTTGCTAAGAAGCTTAGCCTTGATCCTGTGGGTTCTTATCTCCAAATCCTTTTTGGCCGTGTGTTCCTATCAGTTACAACACGCTTAGCTTGCATCCCGAAGTGTATTGGTGCATTGATACGTTATTCGGGCATCGTTGCACTGAGACATACGCGGTGAGATACTCAAGGAAGGAACTCCACTAAGAGGCCACCAGGTAGAGACCACAATTCCCAGGCTCCCTTGCGGTCGGGCGTGGTCCTACGTCTCCGACGGGGCGGAGGGGGTGGGCGCAGGTGCGCCGTGAGGAATTCCTGGGCCTCGAGCCGCCGCGCGGTGTCCTGGCCGGTGTGTGTGCTTGCAGCCGGGAGTGTGGACCAGAAGTGAGCCCGCTTGTGCGACACAGGCAAGGCGGTGCAGAGCNGCGGGGGGACCCGTGAAGCCCTCAGCCCCGGGGCCGCAGGAGCCAGGGCCCAGCTCCCGTCTGGGTCGCCTTATTTCCCCACTCCTGTTGCAGCCGCGTTGCGTATACTCTGATAAACGATCGGCGTAAGATGTTCGTGGGTTGAGCTCAAGCAGGTTTGTTTTTTGTGTTTTCCAGTCCGTCGCCCAGGCTGTGCGTGCAGGAAAATATTTTTCCGGTCACTTCCCATCTCCTTAGAGAGAATTACAAAGATTTTATTATACTGACATACAGTGTAAGAGTGAGGAAAACGAGAAAGCGCATTTCCGCAGAGATGCCCGGCAGGCCGCTGCAAGTGTCCCACCAGAGCCGAGTCTGTCCCCGGAGGCGTGGTGCTCCGCCCCGGGCTGCCTCTGCTCCACGCGGGAGGCCTCGCGGGCCTTCACGAGCTGCAGCTGTCCTGGGAGCTCAGGCTCACGGTGTTGGCTCTGGAAGGACCACCGACCACAGACTGGAGGTCCGCGGGGGCCCAGGGACGCAGGCCGCGGAGTGACAGGGGCTGGTGTGGGTGCGGTCGGAGGGGGCTTTGAGGCAGGGGCTCTGGGCCGAGCGGCGTGCTGGCCACACCCCCTCTCCCCTCGGGGCCCCAGACGGAGGTGCCTGCTGCTGGGGGCTGTGCCTGTCGGGATGAGCCCCACGGCCCCGGGAGCCCAGGCTGCGTGTCCCTTCAGACCCGGGGCTGGGGGCAGAAACGGGTCATCAGACAGCTCTTCGTGTGTCGTACGCGGCTGAGCCCAGGGGACGGGGGTGGGACAGAGCGACCCGTCTCAGAACGGAAGGTGGGCAGCCCTGGCCCCCACGGACCTCTCAGAAGTGAGCCCAGGGTTGTAGACGGGGACAGTGACTCCCGTAGGGCTGTGGGAGGTTGGTGACTTTCCTGTGTTCGTTGTGGCTGTCAATCCCCCGTGGGCTTCCCTGTGGTGGCTGGCAGCCAGAGCCCTGGAGCGAGAAAGGGGCGTCCACGGCCTGCCCCCATTGGAGGGCCAGGAGGGGAGCCCGGCTGTGTGTGCAGCCAGGCCTGGGCCGGCGGGGCGCCCGGGGGCAGGACCCTAAGGGACAGCGTGCGTGACGGCAGTAGCCCCGAGAGAGGCCGCCGGGATGCCAGGCAGGGTGCCCGCCGTCCCTCCCGGGTGCAGGAGGGGTTGAGACGTGGAGGTGTGGACACGCAGTGGTGCGGACACGCGGTGGTGCGGACACGCGGAGGTGCGGACACGCGGAGGTGCGGACACGCGGGGGACTGCTACCGTGGACAAGACCGAGAGGCCGCAGCTCGGACCGCGTGGCCGACCTGCAGGGCAGTCTGCCGCGTGAGAGAAGCCGGTCCCCGAAGGACCGACACCACGCGGCTCAGTGAGGGGCCCCTGGAGGAGTCGAGTCCGGAGGCCCGGAGCGCGCCAGGGCGGTGCCAGGGCCGAGGGATTGCCTGTGCCTGGTGGGGGCAGAGTTACAGCTGGGGTGGAGGGTTCCGGAGACGCTCGGCGGCGGCTTTTGCGTAGCAGCATGAATGTCCCCAGCGCCGCAGATCGAGACACTCAGATGGGGTGAGGGCGGTCGGTCGTGCGCTACGTGTATTCGCCGTGATGCAAACAGATGGAAGACGGAGACGGAAGGAGGCAGGAAGGGCCGTGGCCTGGCTCTTGCCGGTGCGTGTGTCGCAGCGGGGCCTGAAGTCTGCAGCCCCCGGGCCGGGCAGCCGAAGCAGGGGAGGGAGGGACACGGGAGGGGAGGGCCCGGCGCCCTGAGCTGTGCTGGCCGCGTCCTCGTGGCCAGGGACACAGCAGCGTCGGGATGGCGGGCGCCTTCCTCTCTTCACCATGCGTCCTGAGTACTCCCTGTCCCTCTCCTGTGCCGTCCCGATGCTTGGTGTCTTGTGTTAATGATCTCTGCACGCTGAATAGTCACTTTTGCTAGAAGGCCACCTGCACTACAAGACGGCCCTTGGGTCACCGGGGGTTTCTGAGGCTTCCTCGGCTTGTCCCCTCCTAGGCGAGGCTCTTTAAGGATGATTCCTCCAGGGTTATTGCCACCTGCACTGGCTACTGCCCGTTTGCTCTACCGCCCCTGCTCCGTCTCTGCCCTGCCTGGCCCCTGCAGG
This sequence comes from Ailurus styani, assembly GCA_002007465.1. Lineage (NCBI taxonomy): Eukaryota > Metazoa > Chordata > Mammalia > Carnivora > Ailuridae > Ailurus > Ailurus styani. The sequence continues at coordinate 1,972,458 of LNAC01000193.1, forward strand.
CTGCAGCCAGCCCACTGTGTCTCCCCACACCCCTGCTGGCTGACCGCACGTGGGCTCTGGCCAGGGAGGCGCAGGCCAGGGATGGGTGACTGCTGGGGGGAGGAGGGCTTGCCCTCGGGAGGCCCCTCCAGCTGCCCTCCCAGCTCCATCGGCCCCTGGGGGTGGGGGGTGACTTTCCCTTTCATTGGTCTTTGGCTGCCTGGCTGGCCTGTTTGTCCCCTTCACCCTGGCCTCCTCCAGGGAGTTCTCGTCAAAGCTTCTTTCCCTGACGATCCAGGGGAGTTCTGTTTCCTGCATGGGCCTGGTGGAGTCACCACCACCTCATCTTGTCCTTCTCCCAGCAATAGGCTTCCAGGAATTTCTGAGGACAGCAAGACCGGTTGCCATCAGTGCAGGTTACTGGGGAGACATTGAAGCTTCTGACAATGCCCCAAGGCCTGGCAGCTGCTGTGGGCGCGCAGACTTCCCAGGAGGAGCAAGCAAAGTGTTGCTGGTGGGCCACGACCGTGAGTTAGGGGGTAAGGATACACAGAACCCAGCCACCCAGAATATTGGGAGCACTCTAGATCTGATAAGAATGGTGTTCGTCGTGGTACTGTGCCCGGATTAGTAGGTAGCCCGGGGATTATGGAAAGTAGGATTAATAGAAATCTTGAGCTGCCAGCAGGCCACCCTCCTGCCAAAGTTCTCCGTGGAGCATCCCTCCTTGCATCTCTGGCTACTAGCGATGGCCGGCAGCCTCGTCTCTCCCACGCCCATCTCTGCCTGCGCCTGTCGCCGCGGGCGGTCTCCTGTCTGGGGGTGTTTTCTCCCCTCTTAGGAACACACCTGTCCTACTGCAGCGGGACCTCATTTTTGTTAATTCCGTCAGCCACAGCCCTATTTCCACATAAGGTCAACTTCGTGGAGCTGGGAGAGACAGTCGAACTCAGGACAGTACCCACTCGGTTGAGAGCGGGGACCTCCGGTCGGCCCGCGGCGGCTCAAAGACCAGAGGACAGGCACTGACCCCGCCGCCATCTGACGGGGGGTCTGTCTGGAGCAAGGAGTCTCGGTCACACTTGGAAGCCGTGGCAAGTGACTGAGTTCGACCGGACCCAGTTTAGAGAAAATATTTACTAATAGTCTTAAACACTATGGAACTTTCATTGGAATAAAGAATTTAAGGACCTTAGAAGTAGGAAATGCCTTGGTGCGTTACTTCAAATTTTGTGTGTGTGTCGGGGCTCCCGGGTGGCTCCGTCGGTGAAGCGTCCAACTTCTGGCTTCGGCTCAGGTGGTGATGTCAGGGTCACGAGAGGGAGGCCCTCGCTGGGCTCCGTGCTGGGCGTGGAACCTGCGTAGATTCTCTTTCTCTCTCCCTCTCTCTCTGCTCCTAGCAAAAAAATCTGCTTGTATGTCTTTATATAAATAGCCCATGTTCACATAGGAAGGTCAGAAGAAGTAAAAACAAAATAATAATGATTTATAATCCCCAAACTCAGAGATAATCTCAGTGAGTACTCTGGTGAATGACCAGATCTTTTACCTGTATAATTACACCTGTAAACTTGTGGGCGAGTTTTTACAGTTAGCGTTATACTCTACATAGTTCTTTGTTACCTTGTTTCTGTTTACTCCTACCACTGACCGTCTGATAACCCGGGGTCAACATCATCCCAGTCACATCAGTGTTCACTGGTCACGTGGCGTGTGGGTGGGTGTGACAAATTTCTCAGCCTGTCCAATCACTGGGCATTCACCGACAGCCTCCTGTTTTTCATTATCATAAACAAAGTTTTGACAAATAACCTCATAGCTACATCCTTATTCTTTTTCCTTAGGATAAATTGCAGGACTTTTTGTTTTTTTAAAGATTTACCCATTTATTTGAGAGAGGAGCACGTGTGAGAGAGAGGGAGTGGGGGAGGGGTTAGAGGGAGAGAATCTCAAGCAGACTCCCCCCCCCCCCCCCCCCCCCCCNACACGGGGCTCGATCTCAAGATCCATGAGATCATGACCTGAGCTGAAACCAAGAGTCAGACGCTGAGCCTACTGAGCCTCCCAGGTGCCCCAGCGCTGTCTTTTGATAAAGTAATTCAGTTGCACACTCAGCTAAATATGCGTGCAATTCTTTTTTTTTTTTTAAGATTTTATTTATTTATTTGACACAGAGAGAGAGATTATAGGTAGGCAGAGAGGCAGGCAGAGACAGGGAGAGAAGGAAGCAGGCTCCCTGCTGAGCAGAGAGCCCGATGCGGGCCTCGATCCCAGGATCATGACCTGAGCCGAAAGCAGAGGCTTTAACCCACTGAGCCACCCAGGCGCCCTATGCGCACAATTCTTGATCACAAGTATTCAGTCTGGTTTCAGACTCTGGAATTGATAATCCTGATCAGTCCGTGTATTGGGTGCAGATGTGAGCAACATGTCACTACTGAAGTTCACCTTCTGTCACACGATCCTGGGACACCTGGCTCTCCTGTTTTCCATTCGTAATCGTTTCCTGGTTCCCTATTTTTTTAAGGCATCAGAGCTGAGCTTAAAGCTGTGGTTGAACAAGAAACCTTAAATTGCTTATCATCTTAAATATTCAGGGACTTTATGAAAACAAAACAGCGTATAAAGCTCACTAATGAACAGGATAGCTATGCTTTGTTGGTGTGAGATTTAGTTTCTGCTGCTCTGTATGTAATCTGGCTGAATAACAAACAATTGAATCTTGCTAATGGAATTCTTTTTCGTTTCTGCAATAAGGAAAATTTTATGAGTTGTAATTTATTAATTATAATTAAGTATTGGACTAACTTCCTCCTCAATATGGGGGATAATGGGATATGCAATTTCTGTATATTTAAGAGTCAGAAAAAAGAGATAAGCCTCCTCCTTCCCCTCAGTCAGGGTCACACCCAACGAGGACAGAGCCACTAGGTGTTTGGGTATCTGGGTGACCTGTGACCTCTCCACAAATGACCCCTACCTCTAAGGGAGACTGAACTGCCTTCAGGGCGACCTGTACTATGCCTGGAGTAGGTGTCAGCTTACCTTGCCAGATCCATTCAGCAGCTGAAAACAATAAACCTTCGCAACTGAACGTAGATGACTAAGCTCCCTGCTGGCAAGAACAGAGTGGGATGGAAAACTTTGTCTGATTTTCTCAGTTGGCCAGATCTACTCAGGATCTCCAGTTTTTCTCCTGATCTGTCCATGGTTCAATAGAGAATGTGTGTTGGGGTTGCCGCAGGGGCTGTGTGTTTGCACACCAACCGCAGGCATGTGGCACGAATGCAAAGGTCCTGAGCCCTGCCACGTGTATTTTGAAGCTCTGTTATTAGTTGCATACACATTTATGATTATTAGGGCTTGGTGATACGTGGACCCTTTTATTATATGAAATGCTCCTCTATTTCTGGTGATCCTCTGCTCCCTCCATGTCTGCTCAATACAGCAACCATGGCCTCACTCATTATGGCTGGGCCTTTTCCACCGTTTTGTTTTCAGCCTATCCGAGTGTTCACATTTAAAGCGCGTCTCTTGTACGCAGTGTATGGTTGGGGCTCCCTTTTTAATCCACGTTGTGTGTCTGCCTTTTCTCTGGTGAGTTTAATCCTCTGTGTTTACTGTAATTTACTGTAATACTGGTACGACTTGAGGTCTGTCATTTTGCTATTTGTCTTCTGTTCTTCTCCTTCCTCCTCTTCTCCTCCTCCTCCTCCTTCTTCCTCTTCTTCTGGTGGTATTGTTCCACTCTTCTCCCCTTCTTTTCTCTAGAGTTGCTTGGTTTTTAGAATTCCATTTTAGTTTATTTATTGTCTTTTGAAGCTGTATCTTTTTTTATTTTTTGCATTTTTTAGTGGTTGCTATAGGGATTGCAATATACATCCTTCACTGTCTCTTTAGAGTTAACATATCCTTCATTTCACACTAAGGTAAAACCTTTGCAAATGTAAAAGTTCTGTCCACCATGCCCTACTTATGCCACACTTGTCATCCATCGATACGAACCTGTAATGTTAGCTTTTAAATGTAAACAGCCATCGTGTTATAAAGAAGAGGAGGCACGGTGAGCCATGAGTGTGCAGAGACCCTTCCTGGGTTCTGCCTCGCTGCCTTGCCCTGTGGCCTCTCCTTCCCTCTCCCCAGTGGCCGGCTGCAGCACTCTCTGACTGGTGCCCTGAAGGCTGCAGTCAGGGCTGGTGGATCCGGTACGGTGCCCGTGATGGCCACATGGTCCACAGCGCCTGCTCACAGGGGCTGCGCTTTCGCAGCTCAGCATCTGGGAGGCTCGTCTGAAAGTGAGGTGGTCGCCCCAAGCTCGTTCTGAAATACACATGCTGCAGGAATTCTTGTAGTCAATAAATCTTATTCTCTTATTTGAATTCCAGTTAGTTCACATACAGTGTAATATTATTGTCGGGTGTATAATGGATTCAGCACTTCTATACGTCACCTCATCATGACAAGTGCCCTCCTTAGTCCTCATCACCTGTTCCCCCCATTCCCTGCCCCCGTGCCCTGGTGACCATCAGTGTGTTCTCTGTAGTTCAGACTCTGGTTTTGTTGTTTGTCTCTTTTTCCCTTTACCCATTTGTTTTGTTTCTTAAATTTCACATATGACTGAGATCCTAGAGTATTTGTCTTTCTCTGACTGAACCATTTCACTTAGCCTGATACTCGCTAACTCCATCCTCGTCATTGCAAGTGGAAAGATTTCATTCTTTTCTATGGCTGAGTAATATTCCATCACATATATTATATATATATATATATATATATATATATATATATATATATATATACCCCACATCTTCTTTATCCATTCATCAGTCAATGGACATATGGACATTTGGGGTGTTTCCATAACTTGGCTATTGTAGATAATGCTGCAAAACATCAAGGTTTTTTTGAACTAGTGTTTTCGTATCTTTTGGGAAACAATTCATACTCCTCAATGGTGGGTTTATTACTATTAAAGAAACAGGGGTAATACATTAATTTTGATATTATAATGCAGAAAAGAAGTATTTAAAATCATGGTAAAGAGGTTTTTATTGATTTCTTTAAAATGGTCACTCTTAAGTGCGAGATGCGGTTGATGGTTTGCTGCACTAAAGGTGTTTGGGCAAACGAAATTGAAGGGCAGTGATTGCACTTTTGAGAACCGGTTTTGACCTTGATAATTTTTGTTTCCAACTGTGGAAGTACATGTTTGTAAATAAATGTAGGTGATACATTTTATCCTCAAACCAGGGAGACACACGTCTCTGACCCACCAGCAGGGGCTAAGGATAGGGCTTGTGTTGCAGGAGTCACGCCAAAAATGAAAACGAGCCACCACGAGCCAATGAAAAGATGAAAGTATTAGCGGCGTCCCAATAGTAGGCTGGCCCCTAGGAGAGCGACTGATAATGCAGCAGAGGGTGAGGGCGTTTTTCTCATGACGATGATATCATGATGCGTGTCCTATGAGTAGGTACAACCCCTCCCAGCAGAGAACGCAGCGCTGCTCGGCACAACTGGTTTGCGTCCTTTCAACGCTGAGTACGGATTTGCACCTTGGGAAGCACGGCCACATCCAGGGTTTTCTCCAGACTCCCGTTCCCGGGGGCAGCTCAGCCCCCACTGCCGGGCGCCCCTCTGCCCCCCCCACCCCATGCACCCCGCTCCCCCACCCAGTCCTGGCATCTGCAGAATTAGCCACCGTGCTTGGCTTCCCACGTCCCAGGCAAAGCCTCTGCTGTCCCTGGCTGTCATCGGCCACACACCGTCGTCTCCATTTTCCTACGTCCCCACTCAGCCTTTCTCTGCACGCGAGAGTCTGGGGGGTAGAGGGGCAGCGGCTGTGGTGACCGTTCACCTCTCCTGAGAGGCCCTGTTTCTTCAGCACCCCCTTTCCTCGTACCTTCAAAATCTCCCTTTCTGCTGAATTTCAAATTCCCTTTAATATAAGGAAATTTGGTGAAGGCTTCTTCAAGAAACTTTTCAACATTTCCTCCACGGGTGTGAACGAGTGGCCCCTTTGTTACTTAATTTAGTTTTTTTTTTTTTTAAGATTTTATTTATCTATTTGAGAGAGCGGAGAGAGTGAGCACGAGAAGGGGAGGGTCAAAGGGAGAAGCAGACTCCCTGCCGAGCCGGGAGCCGGATGTGGGACTCGATCCTGCGACTCCAGGATTGCGACCTGAGCTGAAGGCAGTCACCCAACCAGCTCAGCCACCCGGGTGCCCTGTTATTTAATTTAAATCAATCTACTTACGAAGGATAAAATGAGGTCTCTTAAAGAAAAAAAGCTGGGGCACCTGGGAGGCTCAGTTGGTTAGGTGTCTGCCTTCGGCTCAGGTCTCGATCCCAGGGTCCTGGGATCGATCCCCGTGTCCGGCTCCCTGCTCAGCAGGGAATCTGCTTGTCCCTCTCCCTCTGCCTCTCCCCCTGCTTGTGCTCTCTGTCTCTCTCTCAAATAAATAAATAATTAAAAATAATTTTTAAAAAAAAAGTCTACTCCAAGGCCATCCTTACAGAAAGCATTTAATAATTGTTTAATAGTGCTGTTGTGGGTAATATACCTCTTTTGCCAACAGTTGGTTTTTTGTAGCATGAAAAAGCCAGAAGAGCAGGACCTAGAGCATTTTCACCAAGAATTTATCAAATCCCATCTAACGCATCACTTCTCAAGCTCGAGTGTGCATCCACATTCCCGGGGGATCGGGCTCAGGTGCGGGTTCTGATGCCTGGGTCGGGGTCGGGCCCAGAACTCTGATTCCCGCATGCTCCAGGGGACGTGGACTGCAGACCCTACCTTGCGGTGACCTGGGAGCTGGCGTCCAGTTCCCGGCACATCCAACTACCCCCCCTCTACTGGGGAACACGGAATCTTCCAAGTGCTTTTGGTTATTAGAGCCTTGATTTTCAGCTCTCGATACAGAGTGAGGTGCATTTTGTAGCCTCGTTTGTTGTATCCTTACTTGGCTTTGCAATACATAATACCGAGGATAATAAATCATGTTTGCCGAACGTTATTTCAGCTTGGGTTTGATACAAATGATTCCATCACTGACCCACACAAGGATCCTTACCAAAGAGGAGCCTGTGGTTTTCGTGGGCGTGAGAATGGTTGATCATAAAAGCCAGTGACATGGAGGGCGTAAGCCGCAGGTGTGTGAAGAGCGGTTTGACGGGAGCGGTGTTTATCTCAGACCTGCTGCAGACAGAAAGCCGGGAGCCTCGTTTCTATCAGGCGGGTCTGTGCTGGAGGGGACGAGGGCAAGGCTGGCCCTGCCAGGCCCCCCGCCCCCCAGTCTGTGCAGCCGGGGGTCTGTGCTGGGACCGTGGCATCTGGACTCCTGGAAAGTTCCAGAAGGTGCGGACAGGCTCGTGACCCACCTGGAGAGCCACCACCTTGGAACATTCCTTGGGGAGCATCAAGGGCACCTCAGACGAGTTCTGTGACCTGCTGCCCCTGCACTCAGGCACTGTTTGGATAGTGCTCACTGTAGGACGGCTTATAGAACATGCTACTTTATTTACAATATTCCTATTTCCAGAGCATTGCTCCCAATATTTTTATTCATGGATTTCAGACATGAGATTCTTGCAGAGGAAATGGGATAATATGTTCAATTCAAAATACTCCTCACTTTGCCTCTTTTAACAGAGCCAGACCCGGGAAGAGCCAGACGTGTCTGCTCGGCTAGCTACTCCCTTGACTACGTCCAAGAGTCACCTTTACGGTGTTACTCTTCTTACTAGAACATTCTGTGCGTCCATAACTAAGGAGCTGTGTGCGTGTGTATGCACACGTTAACATGCAAAGGCACTGTGGTGTTGGGACGGTTCAGCCTCTGAATCAGAGGTTGTGAGTCTGGTTCTGACTCAGCCCCACATCATGGGAACTGGTATAAGTCCTAAACTTCTCCTTTGTGTTGCGGTTTCCTCAAACATCAGGAGGTGATCCAGAAATCCTCAGGTGGGGTTGCAGACCATTCCCAGCTCCCGGAGTCTCATTCCCTTCTCCTGCTCGGACTGTTTGATTCTTGGCTGGGGCTGATTGAAGCATTTTTGCATAAACCCCTGGAAAAAAGAAGGTAAAGACAACTTAACAAACAAAAGATATGACTCTCTGTAAAACTAAACTATGGAAAAATTCTAAATACGGTGAGAAATATTTCGGGAGCCTGGGCTGCATTTCCGGCTGCCCTCTCTTGGGGGGATGTTTGAAGCACAGTAAACAGGCGCAGGGGCGGGTGGGGGCTTCTGCGCTCCCGGCGGTGCTCCTCTGCGCAGCGAGCCGGTCGGGCCGGCCTCCGAGCCCTCGGGAGAACCGACTCTGTCTCACAGAGGGGCGTGCAGAATGTGCGCACAGCCCTGGCTCCCCGTGCAAGCTCAGTGCTCCCCAGCCCCCGGGGTGCCTCCCAGCCTACCCGGCCCAGCTCCCACCTCCCCACTCCACCTTCTCTCCAGAGAAATGGTAGCTGCATAAGCAGCCGCTTCGCTAACACAATGAAGTGGGTTTACTCCACCGAGTCTGACTGCGTCGTGGGCTCTCGGTGGTTCAGGTCAAGGCTGGAGGCCAGGGGTGTGTGTGTGTGTGTGTGTGTGTGTGTGTGTGTCCCTGTCTGTCCATGTCCCCATGTCCTTAAGGCCTCACCTTTTCTGCCTGCCCTGGTCCTGACCTTGGCCACTGCGTCAGCACGTTTGTTTGGCTCCTGTTATTGATTGATCCTGGTGCCTTTTCCAAGCTGGGAGACCTTTGACACATCAGAGTAAAGAGAGGACAGCTTCCTGGAACTTGGTCCCAGAGGCCCTCTCCTCGGTGACCCTGGCACGCTGCTAAGCAGTGGTCTGCACCAGCACGCTTCGGAGGATGGTGGCGGCTCGACCTTGGGGGACGCACACCCCAGCTGCTTCTCTCTCTTCGTAAAGATAAGGTGGCCGGTCTGAAAGTTGAAGTTCTTTAGAATGGGGCTGTTCAAACTTCAGTGTCCCTTCCGGTCACCCGGGAGCTCGTCGACCTGCCGACACCCATCAGGCTGGCCTGGGTGGCCCAGAGTCTGCCTTCCAGCCCGTTCTCAGGTGGAGCGGGGCCGCTGGTCTGGGGAACTCGTAACCCTTTGCCTTTTCAGTTGTCTTTCAGCCATGTGAACTTGAGCACTATTTTGGGAACCGGAAACCGTTGAATAAACGCGTTCATCGGCATGCCTGGCTGGCTCAGTCAGCCGAGCATCTGACTTTTGGTTTTAGCTCAGGTCATGATCTCGGCGCAGACAGGCTGAGCCCCACCTCCGATTCATGCTCGGCGAGGAGTCTGCTTGAGAGTCTCTTTCTGCTCCCCGCCCCCACCATGAATCTTTAAAGAAAATAAAAACAAAAATGGTCATCTGAGAATATACATTATGCTGCCGGCTCTCAGCCTTATTTTTTCCTGGATCTCTTTTCCCTGAGACGTTGGTAAATCAAGTTGAGAGGGGATAAAAAATCCTTACCTTATTTCCTTGTGAAGGAGTAAGTCCGGAGAGCCCACAACTATATGTTGAAAGTAACCAAATGTTTGGGGCACCCCAGCAGGCTAGGCTCCGTGTTCTCTGCAGACCCATCTCAGCTCCTGCTCTTCATGAGCCCCCTTGGTGGAATCATAATAAGAATCAAAAAGTCATCACCAGGTATTAAATATGGCCCGTTTGCCAAGTGCTATAATGGATTACTAGGCAAAAGTGAAGATTTAATGTGTATGGATGAGAGGTATGTTTCTATGACCGAGGTGAGGTTTGCTCCGCTATTCAAAGCTCGGCTCCGAGGTCCTCCTGTGATGCTCTCCGGAGGAGATGGTCTGGTCCTTTCCTGATGTCCCGCCGCACGTCCTGGCCTCATTAATGGGCACCAGCAAACTGGAAACCCTGTGACACCGGGGTGTGTGTCATAACCCTCGGTGGCTTCCCCCTATACTTGGCACAAGCAAGTGCTCAAAATGTCCGGCCGCACGTGGCCACTATGCCTGGAGCCTGGAGTGTGTTGCTTTCAAGCCGCGTCAGGCAGGACCGGCTGGACCACGGAACCGGGAGAGCTTCTCTCCTCCCCTCTCCCCACCGTCTGCAGGGCTCAAGGCCCCCTGAAGTTCATCAGCGAGACAGCTCCACCTTCAATGCCGCCTGGGTGGCGGGGGCTTGGACTCGGCCGATGTGTGGGGACCGCTGGGGTGTCGCCAGAGGTCAGTGACTGAGTTGCAACACCCACGGTTTAAAGAGGCACACTCTCTTCTCAGCCGAGGAAAACAGACTACTGATCGATGTCCGAAAGCTCTGTCTGTTCGGGAACGCGCGTGTGTGTGTGGGCATCAGGTTGGCTGTGTCGCCTCCGTCCTCGCGGGCGTCCAGGGATTTAAAGTCCGGTCTGGCTTCGAGGAGAGGAGGGGAAACCGGGGGAAAACGCCGTTGAACTTGAAGCAGTCTGTTCGGGAGGGAAAGAGGACAAAGTTTCTTAGACTTCCTGGCGATCCTTCATGGGTTTCAATCCATTCATTTCCTTTAAGAAATACCGTAGCCGAGGTGCCTGGGTGGCTCAGTGGGTTAAAGCCTCTGCCTTCGGCTCAGGTCATGATCTCAGGGTCCTGGGATCGAGACCCGCATCGGGCTCCCTGCTCGGCGGGGAGCCTGCTTCCTCCTCTCTCTCTGCCTGCCCGTCTTCCTGCTTATGACCTCTCTCTCTCTCCCTGTCAAGTAAATAAATAAAAAATCTTAAAAAAAAAAAAAAGAAATACCGTAGCTGAGAATTTACACGTTTTAAAGTAAATATAGGCAAACTTTCTTTGCCGAAATACCACAGCAAGTCCTGTTATCTAAGTGACCCAGATATCCAGCCCCGGCCGGCGGGCACCACTGTTTTCAGGTGGCAGATGACGGAAGCCGGAGGTCTCGGGAAGGCGGCGGGTGCGGAGGAGGAGCGGTCGCACCTGTGCCGGGGCCCCCGCCGGCCGGGGGTGTCCCCGTGTCCTCCAGAAGGAGCTCTCGGGCCAGCCGCCCTCTGCTGCCGCGCTCCCCGGGACCCCCATGCCCCCGCCACCCCGAGCACCAGCGGCGGAGGACGTTTTCCCTGAAGGTTTATGGGAGGCCCACTTGGCCGCCGTGCTCCCGCGTGTGCTCCCATGTGCTCCCGCCGTGTGCTCCTGCCGTGCTCCCATGTGTGCTCCTGCGTGTGCTCCCGCCGTGTGCTCCTGCCGTGCTCCCGCATGTGCTCCTGCGTGTGCTCCCGCCGTGCTCCCGCGCGTGCTCCCACGCCTCCCTCCGGGCCTCTGGGCCCCCTCCCCCCAGGCGGTGTCTCTGCTCCGGCCTTTCTCTCCTCGGCAGCCTCGTCAACCCCCTGATTGCACACTGCTTGTCCGTGTGTCTGCCTGTCCCCACACCCCGCTCGGTGGTCCCCGTGAGGACAGAATCCCATTTTAGTCACGCGTGGGCGGCTCGGTGGGGACCGAGTCCAGGGAGGGGCGCGAGCAAAGCGCACTCTGGAGGTGGAGTCCGTACAGCCTGTGTCTGGATCACCGGGCAGGCGGTCTGTGGGGAGGTGGTCTGGCATCGGCCGGAGGCTCAGTCCCCTGCAGGGGCCACAGCTCTTTCTTCCCGAGCCGCTCCCAGCGCCCCGGAAGGGAAGGGCAGGAGGCTCAGGTGCGCGGTGGGGGAGAAGTACATGAAGGGAAACCTTCCCCGGGGAGGAGCGGCTCAGAGCTCCCCCACCCCGACCTCGGGGGGCAAGGGGAGTGGCAGTGAGCAGACCAGGGAAGACAGCTGCGGCCGCAGCCCTTGGGGGGGACGCAGCCACTGCCAGCGCGGGTGCGGGAACCCTACAGCCTGACCTCATCTCCCTCCCTCCCTCCACTCTCCCGCGGGGGCCTCCTACCTTCCTCTTTGAGGGAACCTAACTGGGAGGCGGAGGGTAAGGAAGCCCCTGGCTCTGTTCCTAAGGGCCAGCATCTCGGGGCCGGGAGCTGAGTGGGGGTAAGTGGAGCCTAGCAACTCCCCGAGAAGCGCCCAGGGTGAGGCCGAGCATCAGGGCTCCAGGACTGGGAGGATCTAGCAAGCCTGCGTGGAGGAAGTGGGAGGTAAATAAGCCCTAAGCCAATGACTGAGCTCAAGAAACTGTGTTTGCGTTTATGGTGACCGTGCCCGACACCGCAAGGAGTTGCAAATGCAAAACAGAAACAGTGTATGATCTGAGATTAACAACTGAAACTGGATTTGACAAGGAGGAAGTTGTAATATGTCACATCCTATCCTTATGATCCTGTATCATCTGGTGGGGAGACCATTTGCATTCAGAGCTATAAAAAGGACACTTTTTTAAAAGCAGCTCTTCAAGTGGCATGATGCAAAGATTTTACTCTAATACAGGACTTGGAGCAGAAACCTGTGCGTGACCCTTTGCGTTTCTTCATTAATTAAGTTAGCAAGGGTTTGCCTTGTGCTCCTTGGGCCCCGCGCCACGGGGGACATGCACATGGGACAAGCTGTCGCCGTGGCCTGCAGGGAGCTCACAACCTGTTCCCACCAATGGCTGAGCTAGCTTCCATGGCTAAGTGTGAGGAGCGGCAGTAAGTGAGTGTGTTTGCAGCGGGGTGGAGCTGGGGGCAGGCCCTGGAAGAGGACCGAGAGCTGTGCCTGGAGGGTCCTGCGCAGGACTTGGGGTCCCCTGTGCAGGACTCGGGGTCGGCGGAGAGCAGAGGGTGCGGGGTCGGGCAGGCAGCCAGGACAGCGCACAGCGCCTGGGCTCAGGCTGCCTTGCACTTGGACGAGGACTTGCGAGCGATGGGCTGAGTGCTGGGTGACTCGGGGAGTAGGGAGGACATGCCACCTCCATCATTACCGGTTCTTTGTTACGATCTGGAAATATCTTCCCCCGGGCAACCACTGACTCCAGGCCAGGCAGGGGGCCCGTGACTCGTTTCTCTGCCCCACTGCCATGCACAACGTTATGCCTCAAATTAGCAACGCCTCCCATCAGATCGGCAATCTCTCAGCGGGTCCTAAGGCATGTGTCTGCACACATGGTATGTGTGTGTGTGTGCACGTGCATGTTGTATCTGCACCGCACATTTTGCATGTGTATACATGTATGTTACATATGTACATATATGCACATGCATGTATGTGTCCACATGTGCAAATGCGTGTGCACACAGGCACGATCACATCACGCACATGTGCATGTGCAGGCACGTATGTATGCATGTGTGCATGTGTGATGATACGTGTTCCTGGACCGAGGCTCTCTGGCTTAGGCAAGAATCGTATCCACGTGTAGAGTGGTTTCTGGGATCTCTCTGGCAGCCTGACGTTCCCACGATGCAGACACTAACCCGCTCTGCCCTGGGGAGCTCAGCAGGCAGCCCCCCACCCACCCTGCTCCAACACTGCCACTGCTGGCCGCTTCCCTGTCCCCCCAGCCTCGCACACACCCTCGTTCCCACCCTGTCCGCCACTGCCCCCTGCCCGGTCCTCCAGGCGGCATTAGGGGCGCCCGTCGCGCTGGTGGGAGGCCTGGGGAGGGCTTGGCTTTACGCTTGGCCCCTTTAGCCTTTGCATCTAAATCACACGCTGACCTGGGGGAACAGGAAGATGGAGCTGAAGGTGCAGGAGCCGGGATTTGCCCAAGGCCACATTGAAGGACTTGAAGCCAGATTTTCCAGCTCTGCTTTGGGGCTCGTTCCATCGCACTCTGCTGGTTTCGCTGGCCATGGTGCCGGGCAGGACCCTGGGGGAGCGTGGCCGCCCTCCACGGGGTCGACTCCAGAGGCTTGGGGGTGACCCGCAGGTGCGCACAGGTTCTCTGATGACTCACCAGGGTCCGTGAGCTGGGAGTGCGGGTGGGCCTTCCCGTGGGCCCCACAGTCCGGTGCTCTGCTTCTTCGAGCCGCGTGCCTGCCCCATTCACAGATTTCATCATCTCGCAGGCTTTGCGTCTTCCTCAACTGTCTTATTTTTAGAGAGAAGCACTTTCCTTTTGCTTTTAAACCACTCCTGGCGGTGGCTGGCTTTCTGGGAGGGGCCACGCCGCTTGGCTGGCGCTGTGCGTCCTGTGGGCGCGGGGGGCTGGGGAGGGCGTGTGGGGCACCCTCGCCTCCTGCGGCTGCATTTGGAGACGGTCTCCCAAGTCTGGGGTGTCCCAGACACTGGGAAGAGTTCCAAGTGTGGGGCGGCCAAACAGAAAGGGACAAATGCGCCGCCTTCGGTCAGGTCAGGATTGAGCGGTTTTCCGCGTCTCCCTGGAAGTGACACTTGAGTGTGCAGCCGGGGGACGGTCTGAGCAGAGCGAGGCCCCTCCAGCGAGGCCCCTCGCACCTGCTTCCCCGCGGCCGTGCGCCGTGAAGAGCTGTCCCGCACACAGAGCCCCGTGGCGGGCGTCCATCTGTCCCCGAGGGATCTGGGGACAAACTGCACAGACCTCGCGGTTTGAGACGACAGAAACGTACCCTCTCGTGGCTCTGGCGGGTGCAGAGGGAGGGTCTGTGCCATCCTCCCGGCGCTCCGGGCTCCCCCTGGCTGGCAGCAGCCCCCTCCACGTTCTGTCCCCGTTGGGCCGCATCCCCGTGTGTCTGCGGGTCCCCAGGACATTGTCTTCTCTCTGTGGGAAACAGGTCCTCTGCTTCCCAACTGCAGCGGTGGGCAGGCCTAGGAGACACAGCCCCAACCCAGAAGGGAGAAGGTGGGAGAAATGAAGTGGTCCCAGGTCGCGAGCAAGTCTGAAACCAGGGGGCACGTGCCAGGAGGCTTCGGCCGAGAAGGGTTGAGGCTCCGCGCTCTGTCCCCTGCGCCCTCGGGGCTGTCCTTGGAGCCCTCTGTGTTCACGGCCGCCTCCCACCGCAGAGTCCCGGAAGCCAGGCGTCCCCGTTCTGTGACCCTGCGCTCAGATCATCCTCCGACAGACGGGGCTGGGACCGGCTCTCGCCAGCCTAGCAGGTGCGTCGGAAGAGGGTCTGTCAGGCAGCGGCAGCGATGTGTCAGCCCAGCGATGCTGCTCTGAGCGCGTGGGTCCCTCCGGACGACCCTGCAGAGACGCCACTTTGTCCCCGTGCTGTCCGCTCTGTGTGCTCACACGCTGCTCCTGGCGCGTCCAGAACCAAATGCCGGATTTGGGTCCGATGCACACGAGCAGGTCCAAAGTCAGGCTCCGTCTGACTCAGCATCTGGGCTTCATCTCTGCTGGCCGGGAGCGGCGGCAAGCGCTCGGCGCCAGCCCGTTCTACGGGGGAGATGCCGAGGTCCTGGCCTGCAAGGGAGGCCCGCAGGCACCTGCC
Organism: Ailurus styani; assembly: GCA_002007465.1. NCBI lineage: Eukaryota > Metazoa > Chordata > Mammalia > Carnivora > Ailuridae > Ailurus > Ailurus styani. Next base: position 1,987,714 of record LNAC01000193.1, read on the forward strand.
CAGGACAGAGAGACGCTCGCCCGGAGAGGGAAGCCGGGAAAGCAAGGTCCCATCACGAGGACTTCTCATCCTTCACGCCCAAACCTGCTGGTGTGGGGAGTGACCTCAGTCATCCTTGGACAAGGATGATGGTCGTGTCCGGCTGAGAGGGCCCCGTCCTTGCGGTTTATCTTCTGCAGACACACCTTTGAGATTTAGGACGGGGGAGGTGGGCGGAGGGACAGCGGGGTGTTGGCCGGGGGAGAGCCAACTTGCTGAACCCAGAAAGCACGGTGGCCCTTCTGTCTCTGGCGACGGTGTCTGGGGGCGCGCCCAGGCCAGCGGGGAAGGGGGGCTCTGGCCCTGGCAGCCCAGCTTCATCCAGGCCGGTGGTCTGCCCCCTCCGTGCCCCATGCCCTAGTGTGCACCTAGCAGGAAGTGGGTGGGGACCCGATGCCTCCCGGTTGCTCGCTGGTCCCACAACACACGACGGTTCCTGAACCAAAACAGAGCAAGTGCCGCCTCCCTGCGTGATGAAGCCGGCAATCTGTGCTAGATCCGCTCTTTCCTCTTTTCAGAGGAGGAGGGGTGGGGAGGGAGGGAGAGAGAAGACTCCCCACTGAGCACAGAGCCCAAAGTGGGGTCGATCCCACGACGCTGAGATCATGACCCGAGCTGAAATCAAGAGTCAGATGCTTCACCGAGGAGCCCAGGCACCCCCAGATCGACACTGTTAGGGAAGGAGCCACATTGCACTGAACGACTCAGACACTCATGTGAGCTTTGGTGTTGACACAGTCGGCAGTCAGCGGCCGCCCCCCACCCTGTGTCCCGGAGAGCAGGGGCTGGAGCGGGAAGCAGGAGGATGAGGAGGGGACTGGGAATGGGTGTGGACCTGGTCCCCGGGGGTCCCACCAACCCTAAACACACTTTAGTGCCACGCCTTTTATTTTTTTAATTTTTAAATTTTTTTTTTTTTAAAGATTTTTTATTTATTTATTTGACACAGAGAGAGAGATTACAAGTAGGCAGAGAGGCAGAGGCAGGCAGAGAGACAAGGAGAGGAGGAAGCAGGCTCCCTGCTGAGCAGAGAGCCCGATGCGGGCCTCGATCCCAGGACGCTGAGATCATGACCTGAGCCGAAAGCAGAGGCTTTAACCCACTGAGCCACCCAGGCGCCCTAATTTTTAAATTTTATTTATTTATTTATTTGTCAGAGAGATGGAGAGCACAAGCAGGCAGAGGCAGAGGGAGAAGCAGGCTCCCCGCCGAGCAAGGAGCCCCATGTGGGACTCGATCCCAGGACCCTGGGATCTGACCTGAGCCAAAGGCAGACGCTTAACCGACTCAGCCACCCAGGCATCCCAAGTGCCACATCTTTTAGATCTAAGAAGGGTTCCTGCAACCGGGAAGTCTTTATGGAAAATTCCCAAGTCCTTGAGTACGCACTCAAACTTGGGGAGATGCTTTTAGCACATGGAAAGAAGGTTCTGGATGGATGGGGTGGCAGAAGCTGCAGGGCCTCCTTCCCAGCTTGACGGGTGCTGGTTGAGCTCATCCCCCTCCGATGAGATGCGCGGCCCAGGAGCAGAGGCCATCGTCCTGAGAAAGGATGTTACTGCTCCCATGAGACGCGGGCCCCCGTGATTCGCCGCGTGAGCGGCCTCCCCAGCACCTGCTGGACCCTGCGCCCTGAGCCGTAGGACATCCGTCTCTCTCTGGCCCTGTCTGCCCCCTACCCCCGGCCCAGGGGTGATGCGCCCCATCGGCATCGACACAGTGAGGGAAAACCAAACTGTGACCTAGAAGATTGCGCCTTGGGGTAGTTTCCTTTTAGAAATTGTGCGTAGACCACCTCCCGACGTGTGTGTGCAAACACACAGACACACACGCAGAAATTCTAGCAGAGTGTGAAGCTAACTGGGCAGTATTTCTCAGAGGCAAATTTCAAGCACGCTTCCACGAAAGTTTTATATAACAAATGTTTTAATTCCTCCCAACACACTTGCAGTACTTTCGTAATCAGAAAACAATAACGATGGTGTAAGTAAAAGCTTTGGACTAACGGTTCATGCAGTTGAGGTGAACCGTGCCCCTTCCTTCGACAGCTGCGTCCACAGGGCCCTCCTTACCCCGTGACTCACAGGAGCCCCCAGAACCCACGGCTTTTTTTTTTTTTTAAAGATTTTATTTATTTGACAAAGAGAGACAGTGAGAGAGGGAACACAGGCAGGGTCAGTGGGAGAGGGAGAAGCAGGCTTCCCGCAGAGCTGGGATCCTGATGTGGGGCTCGGTCCTGGGACCCTGGGATCATGACCTGAGCCAAACGCAGACGCTTAACCGACTGAGCCACCAGGTGCCCAGGAAAGCATGTCTTTTAGAACAGTTTCAGGGGGCGATGGGGATTAAGAGGACACCTGTCTCCGGCACCAGAGTGGAGGACGTTGCTGAATTACTGAAACTAGTGGGACACCATGTGTTAACTGTACCGAGTGGAAATAACAATAAAAATGAAATAGTTTTCCAGCATGGAGGGCCGTGGTTTGGGTTAGGGCCCCACGTCTCTCAACGACCCCTCTTGGAAGGCGCCGCTGTTGCTCAGCAGCACGGCTCGCCGGGAGGCCTGTGTGTGGGGGCCGCAGACCAGTCGGCGGGATGACGTCCGTGCAGGGGGTGCCCCCCGGGTCGGCGGGGACGGGCGGGTGGAGTGTGCAAGGGCCCGCCTGGGGACAGCCAGGGACGCACCCAGTGGCACGGTCCTCAGGCAGGGAGAGGACACGACACAGGACACGCTCCCCGCCACCCGCAAGCAGGTGGCCCGCCCCTCGGCTGGGTGCTGGAGCCGGACTCTGGGGCCCAGGCCGGCCGTCGGCCGTGGGCCGTGGCTGGGGACACGTGGGAGGGGCGGCCGGGGCTTGGCGTGGACAGAACAGCTGCGTTTTCTGGGACCGCGCCGTCACTGGACAGCCCGGCTTGTCCTTCCAGCCCGACCCGGTCCCCTGCCAGGTTACTTCTCCGTGCTCAGCCTCTTGGCTGGCGCTCCTGGCTGGTGTCGCATCCGCGCTTCTGTTCCTCCCTCGTACTTGGCTCAGTCTCCAGGTGACCTTTTGCACCATTTACAATATTTTTCCTCCTCTCAACTTACCCTTGTGTCGGTGCTCAGATCGGCTTAGGCCTGCTTCCTCCGCGGTGTCAGGGTGTTAAGGGTTAGCCGGGTTGTGCTCCGTGTCACTCCACCGTCGTTCCCTGGGGGTGCGGGCTCCGGCCTCCGTCGCCCACGCCAACGAAAACACAGACACGGGATACCGGCTATTCAGATTCTGTTCCGATGAATCCCAGGGTCCTCTTTTTTTACTCAAGGACTTTCCTGGTGCCTTGACCTTGCCAGGCATTTCTAATTATTTCGGTTAATCGTTTTCTTATATTTTATGAATCTAAAAGCACGGGAGTCCCTTGACGTGACTTAACCTGTTCTGTAGGGCCCCCTGCTGTGGCGCCTGTTGAGGATGATTTGAGGCAAATGTTTTCTAAATTCTCCAGGTTTCGTTTTTACACTTAAAATCCTGAGCTTGAGGAAGTTTGGGACTCTTCTGTCACGCAGGTCAAAACTGAGCAATTAATTTTTTAAAAGATTTTATTTATTTATTTGACAGAGACAGAGAGATCACAAGTAGGCAGAGAGAAAGGAAGAAGCAGGCTCCCCGCTGAGCAGGGAGCCTGATGCAGGGCTTGATCCCAGGACCCTGAGATCATGACCTGAGCCGAAGGCAGAGGCTTTAACCTACTGAGCCACCCAAGCGCCCCTGAGCAATTAATTTCTTGATGGTTGCAGGACCTTGCATCTTTATGGTTTCCTTTCGTTGTTTTATGTTTTATTAGGGGGGGAACATGGCATCGGGAGACACAGGGGAGGATTTATCTGTGGCTCGGGGACAGCCTGAAACGGTGGTGCGGATTGTCAGACGGAGGCAGTGCCAGACACCAAGAACGACCTGTGACCGTGGACGCGCGTCTTGGGTGTGTCGGTAAACCCTTCCGAAGGCAGCAGCCACATCCGACCTCCTAGGCTGCCGATCGTGGGGGAGAGGAGCAATGGGGTCCTTCGGCCGGGTCCCCGGATCTTCCCGTCCCCACTGGGGTTCCCAGTGCCCGCTGCCATCTCTGTGACTCACAGAGTCCTCGTTGGACCTCTGGTCCCTTTTCACCCAAACCGTAGTGGGTAAACCAGTGAGACAGGATGTGAAGGAGACTTACCATCCACCTGCCCCCCAAACGGTGAGCCTCGGGCATGATAGAGCCCGGAAGTGTTCTCTGCCCACGACGCCCCGCAAGCGCAAACACACTCAGGGGCGCCCTGAGGCCCGGTGATGAGGGGCTCGGTCCTCACGGTCCTCGTTCTTGCTGCTCCTGCCTCGGTCCCCGACGGAGAGCCCTGTTTTGCCCATTGTCTGGGGGCTTTGCTCCTGCAGACGCTGTGTCCCGGTCCGCTCAGGCTGCCCTCCCAGAAGACCACCGATGGGGCTGCTTACAGGGCGGACATCTGTTCCTCCCGGTTCTGGAAGCGGGAGGCCTGAGATCGCGGTGCCACATCGGGGTTCTGGGGAGGGCTCTCTCCTGGCTTGCAGATGCCCGCCTTCTCGGTGTGTCCTCGCGTGGAAGAGAGAGCACGTGAGGGCTCTCTGGTGGCTCTTGTCACAAGGACACCGTGATGCCGTCCGGGGGGCCGCACCCTCGCGACCTCACCTAAACCCTGCTGCCTCCCAACAGCCCCGCCTCCTGATAGCATCACACTAGGGCTTCAGCAAGTGAATCTGGTTGGGGACACAGACATTCAGTCCACACGACAAGGCAAGTGGACTAAAGCTGCATGTTCGGGGGGCCAGCCATGAGCCGCACATGGTGTTGGGACACTTGAAATGTGGCCGGCCCGACCCAGATGCGCCGAAGAGCCCAGAATGCACCCTGAATCTCAGAAACTTAGCAGGAAAAAAATAAACTATCCTGTAAGTAATCAAATATATGGCTTCTTACTATGTGTTGAAATGAGGCTATTTTGGATTATACTGGGTTAAATAACACATAGTATTAAAACTGACTTCACTTGTTTTTCAAAAACTTTGTGAAACATTTCTGTGGGGGAATGGAAGCTCGCACGTGTGGCTGGTGATGTGTTTCCGCAGGACAGGGCTGGGAAAAGAGAAGAGGCAGGAGTGCGGGGAGACGGGGCTGGGGCGGGACCGTGGCCGTCCGCGTGGCCAAGGCACCAATCCCACCGCCAAACTGTGAAGGCAAAGAGAAGCTGCCGTCAATGAGAAATAAGCCTGGCCTTTGACTGGTGTAAAGAAAATACAAGAATTTTGTCTGCGTTACGTTTTGTTTCTGGCCTTTGGGTCTTCAAATGTAGCTTTAGGCAGAGACCGGGCCACCCGGACCCCACCTCCCCCCTGGTTTCTTCGGGGCATGTGTGAAGGTCTTGGATCAGCATCATGGGCCCCAGATCACAGGCACGGGGGGCGTGGAGCTGCGCGAGGCGGCGACCATCAGCGTTACCGTGAGACACTGCCGTCGTGACACGCACCGTGATGGGAGGAGCAGTCCTTCTGGGGCGACTTCTCTCCAGGCGTCGTCAGCGGAAGCCCCCTGCAGACCAGATCACAGAGACGAAGGAGGAGACGTCCAGTGGGATGGGACCACCGTGGGGTGTAGTCCTGATGCCGGGGAGGGTCGGACCCCCGTGCCCGGGTTCTGAGCCCTGGCTGGAGCTCGCTCGCTCGGACAGGTTGCAGAAATTGCACCCTGCTCTGGAGTCTGGGGGCTGTGGACGGGATCGGGGACCCCACTTGCCCCATCACTGTCCTGGGGGTGTGGGCACACGTCGGCGATTCCAGCATGCCTCGCTCCGCCGTGCGTCTTCTCTTCCTCCTCCTCCTAGTTCTCTTTCTTGGAGGAGGAGGCTGACAAAAACAGAGAAAGGTGGTTAGGCAGAGGTCCTTCTGCACAGAGCCCAGTTCCCCTTCCCTAAATAAGGCTGAGATAATAACTATTTGTGATGCGATTGCTTGTGGGTCCCCGGTCCCATAATCAGCAATAGTTTGCAACATGGGCTGTGTGCTGGTGGATGGAGAGCAGAGGAATGTGACCGTCCTTGGGGGCGGACCAGAGGCCCCCGGGGCTTGAGGATCTGCTGCACCCTGGTCCGTGCAAGGGCTCCAGCCCCGGCTTCACTGGGCTCCCATCAGGTCCAGATGAGGAGCCCAGAGTTGAAGAGGCCCGGTGGCTTCCTGAGGCCCCACGGCTGCTTGCTGGGGAGGACAGGGTCGCCAGACCTCTGCCTCTCCTCGCCGCCTGTGGCTCTGCCGTGCCATCTCGCTGCTGCCGTGACGTGACAGCGTGACTGCACATAGACAGTAACGCGGGACAGGTAAGCCAGGGTTACAGGCTGCGGCCAGAGGCTGAGCAAGGCTCACCCTGAGTTAGAGGAGGCCACGGGCCCCAACTCCAGATGGGTCTCCCAGCAGGACTGGGGGTGACAAGGAGCAATGGGGCTGTGGTGTGAGACGAGGCATGGGCAGGGGCACTGGTATGGGCAGGGGGCGCTGGTGTGGCCTGCATCTCGTGGTGGACGCAGGGGATTCCGGGGGGAACCAGGGGCAGGCTGTGAAGACCCCAAGTCCCAAGGGGGGGCAGTTTTTGGTAAGTAGCGGAGGCCCCTCGGAGGTTTTGAGTGATCTGTTCAGCTGTTTGAGTGAGGAGGCAGATCTTGGATCCCAAGCACCAGCAAAGTCCCTCCCCTCGTGCCACAGACGGAGAAGGCCAGAGTGGAGCGCGTCTCTCAAGGTCACGGCCCGGAAACGGCTATGGGATCATGTCACCTTGCTTCCTGGGGCAGGAGCGTCCTTCCAGACCCTGCTGGGAAGGGTGACGACTGGCTGCACGTGACTCTTTAGATGAACCTTCGTTAAAGTGGAACGAAATGGACGGTCCAGTCCGTGTGGATCCTGGACCAGCTGAGCCGCTGTTCCGGGGCTCAGTCCCTGTGGCTGGTCTGTGATTGGACACTGCGGATCGAGAACATTCCCCTCACTGCAGAAAGTTCTGTTGCAGGCTGCTCCCCACGGTGGCTGCTGTGCCTTCCAGGATTTCACACCATCGTCTGCCCCTAGGACCCACGGATGACTTTCTCCCAAGCTCCCCGCACGCTGTCTGGCACCGGGCCGGTGTCCACGGAGGGTCTGGCCAAGGCCTCTGAGGCCCTTTTACGGTCATTTCGGTTTTCCTTTCCCTTCTGCTCCCAGCAGCCACTCCTACCCTTGGCAACAGCCCTGATCCCCAGTTCCGGCCAAAAATTGCTGAGGCTTGCAGCTGGAGAAAGACGTGGATCTGGGCTGATGGTGGCACCACTCGGGCCTGGAATGTTCTGCCCCATGGCCTGAGCCTGGCACAGGAAGCAGGGCAAGGTGAGGAGGGAGTCCAGGGAGCTGGCAGGAGTCAGCCCTGTCCTGTGGCAACCTGCCAGAGTCAAGAATACCCTGGAGCTCATCCTTCCACGGAAACGTCTGGAATGATTGTCTCTCTGTTCCTCACCCAGTTCTCCCAAACACGGTGACCTTTCAAGCATTGCGAACGTTGTTTTGGGGGAAATGCCGCGCGTCTCCTGCTCACTGCACTGTGTCGACTCATTGATTTGTCTTTATTCTTTTTGCTCAGCAGGTGGCATTTTTGTTCAGTGACTTCACTCGTAGCTGCCTGTGTGTATTGACCATGACATATTAATCATGCAAATTAGGATATTATTAATGAAGGAAAAATTAATTCTGCTCCTGCTTCTGGGTTCGCTGTGACAGCTTTGTTAATGCGTGTTTCTCGCTAACACCGCCGGCGACTTCTCGCGCCTGCTGCAAATTGACACATAACATTCAGGGTCAAGGTTGGGGACCAAAGCACAGAGGCAGCTTTTCTCTGCAGGGTTGGTGTTGAAAGCCTCTGGGTATTTGAGAGAGCACCCTTTTCGGACCGTATTGCAAAACCCCCTTTTCTTCCCACAGTGAGAGTGTTTCCATCTTCCGGTGTCTCCCAGCGAAGCCCACCGAGGGCAAACACCAGCCCCGCAGAGCCGTGCGTGGCCTCGTGCGATTCCTAAGTCCCAGCCGTCCTGTTTTTCCGAGTGCTCTTTGGAGACCCAGCCCAGTGAATCACTCTTCCCCAGTGAGGGCCCCTTCTCGTGACTCTGATGGCGAAGCAGGAGGCGGGTGCCGCAGGGCTGGGGAGCTGTGGGCGTCTGTCCTCAGGACACCAGACACCTGCAGATCGTTTAATAGTGTGCCCAGGGCCCCCCTCTCTGGGTCCGGCCCTCCCGTCCGTCCTCGTTTGCACACAGGGGCCCCTGTGCTCAGAGAGACCAGCTTGTTCTTAGCTGCTTCCGTGGTGCAACGCTCCCCCACTCTGGTGCGCCAAGTGTGGAAACGGAATGTTTGGAAACGTGGCAGTCACCCGGTGCACAGCGGGAACACCCCCTCTGGAAGGTTGTGCCGTTCTGGAAAGCCTGCTAAATCACACCACCTTATGTCATGAGACTTGGCTGACCCTGAAAAAGGGAACGGTTGGCCCTGCTGTCCCCGCCCTGCCAGTCGGCAGTGAGTGCAGGGAAGGGAGGGAGAGGGCGTCAGCTGCTGGGGGGACCTTTTTGCAACTATTGGCTGTGAACTTGAAGTCTTTGCCTTGGCGCTGCCTCAAGGCCACGGGAGGAAAGGGAATGAGATGCAGAGCCGGCCGAGACACCTGGACTGCCTCCCTCTGCCCTCTTTGATACCTTTCATGACTTCTGCTGTCCTTCTCGGGTGTCCAGAGCCTCGGGCCTCGGTCGGTGACCCCCCGGGTTGATGCTCACACTCCTCCTTTCCTGAGAGCATCCCACCTGCTTCTCCTTCAGACCTGTGTGTCCAGGGCACGCTCTCTCTAGGCACCGGGTGCAGCAGGGGCGGGGAGGGAGAGCGTCTCCCCAGCCTCTTAGACCCTACCGTGGGAGCCCCCAGACCTGGGAGGCCGGGCATGGGGGCCGTACGTCTGCCAGGGCCACCTTAACAAACCACATAGGCCGAGCGGCTCAAACACCGTCAACTACGGTCCTCCGGTTCTGGCAGCCAGACGTCTGCGAGCAGGTGGCGGCCGGCCTCGCTCCCAGCCCCGGCCATCCCGGGCTTGTAGACGGCCGGCCTTCGCCCTGGGTCTTTGCGCGGCCTTCCCCTGGGCGGACTCCTTTCTCGCCGTAGGACATCCTTTTTATAAACAGCCAGTGACTTTGCAGTAGGAGCCCCCACTGTGGTGACCTCATGGTGACCAAGCACGTCTTCAAGGGCCCCATTTCCAAATAAGGTCACATTCGGAGGTTCTGGGAGCTTGGACTTTGACATATGAATTTGGGGGGGGGGCAGAGGGATACAGTCTAACCCTTTAACAGGAGCAAAGACCACACTCGGGGGAAGACCCTGGCACCGGGACCCCCACCGTCTAACCGTGGCAGCCCGCGCCCCGGCCCAGCGTAGGCTGGAATGAACCGTGTGAGGGCGGGCTGCACACCCAGGGCCCGCGTCCCTCCGGACGGCAGGCCCCTTGCTGGAGAGCGCCGTCATTGTCGGCCTCCGCGCCTTCGATGGGCCCGTGGCAGTGCAACAGCGGGAAGGGTAGGGGACAGCTGTCTTCAGGGACGACAGGACTCCAGTCCTGGAATTGCAGGGCCTCTCTCCCCACCCGCGTCTCTGCCTCCACCCCACCTCCCCCTGCGCTGGGCCTGACTCAGGCTCACTTCTCTACGTGGTGGCAGGAAACAAGCTGTCACCAGGAAACGAGGCCATGGGCTGCCCCGCCCCCCACCTCCCTGCTTCGCTGCGAGGGAGGAGTCAAGACTGGCTCTCTGCTGATGAATTTTCATGCAGGGGGAGGGCTCCGGAGGGTGGGGCTGTGTCACGCTGTGTCACGGGGGGGGGGGGGGCCGGGGGCTNTAAGGGGCAACAGCCGGACGTCCAGCTCTGGCCAAGCAGCTGTCACCGGAGGTGGACGGGGCTCCGTGAGCTTTCCTGAGCCAAGCAGTTGGGTAGACCCTTTGGGACAGGACCAGGAAGGCGCCTGTGGTCCCCTGAGTGCTAGATGGACTCGCCAACGGCGCTGTGAGCGTCCGGAGCGGAAGGGGCTGTTCTGGGTTTCGCTGTATTTTCCTTCGCGCCTTGTGAGGTGTGGAGCACACGGAGCTCCCAGGGCGTTTTACTCAGCGGGTTTTGGGGATCTTCCGGGATGTGGCCTTTGGCAGCTCTGGACTTGGAGGGAAGAGGCGTGTCTGGGAATCCCAGCTTGGCCACTCCTGGTTCTGGGAATTTGGACCAGATGCATCCCCTTTGAGCCCTGGGGAAACCAACTGGAAGGTTCTGCAGGGTTTCTGGGCAGGTGAAAGTGATACAATTCTTGCTCTGGGCCAGAATCGGTCCCTCTAAAGTGAACACACTGGAGTCCTAACCCAGGACCTCAGAGTATGACGGTGTTGGGACAGGGCCGTCTAAGACGTGAAGGAGAAATGAGGTCAGGAGGGTGGGCCCTGGTTCAGTCTGATGCGTGTCCTAAGAGGAGGGGGTCAGGACACATAGAGGGCCGCCGTCCGCACGCCAGGGAGAGTGGCCCCGGGAGCAGCCAGTCTGGAATCCCTGCCCATTGAGAGTGAAAAGAAGGGCTTCAACCTTGGACATGGGGTCAGTCCCCTAGATGTCGTTGCTGGTGGCAGAGAGGAGGGAGGGTAGGATGGGCATTGAGCTGCCGACCAGTGTCCACCTGCGTCATCGCTGGGCCGCGGGGACTGTTCCCACCAGCCTCTCCTGGGGCCTGATGTTACTGTCATTAAGAGCAGGACGACCCAGAATACAACATTTGGAAGAGGCACTTTGCAGGTGGGGAGATAGCCCAGAGGGCAGAAATGGCCTTTGATACACAGGGACAGAAGCCAGGCCTCCCTCCTCTCCACCCGCCTGGGCTTGTCCCTCAGGTTGGCAAGCACGAGGCCCTGAGGACACAGGACGTGCTTGGCCTTGGTTGGGAGGAGGTGTTCCAAGCAGCAGGGGCACACCTGCCCAGGGGAGGCTGGTCTCGGGCCGCCCGGGACAGATACAGCCTCCCGGGGGGAAATTCATCATTTCCCACCTTGAGTTGAGGAGGGAGAGAGGCAGAGAGGGCCAGGACTCGGAAGCCAGCGGCCGGGACAGGGCTGCGAGGGCCCTTCTGTCTCCTCACCCAGTCCCTGGTTGGGGATCACCTGCACGTGCAGATGGGTCTGCGCCGGACTTTGCAGAGCCCCCAAGGTCCCTGAAATCTCCCGCCTGCTTTTCGTTGACACTGTCGATCTAAGTTGACTTGGCACATCGGGACGCGTCCCGAGTAGGCACAGCTCACAGACCTTCGTGGCGGTGGTGGCCTTGTCCCCGCGAAGGATCACAGAGAGGCCGCGGACCCTTCCAGAGCGAGAGCCACACGCAGTCTTCCCGCCGCGCGCACGGCAGTGAGAGCGCGTGGGGCTGGCGTGGGGACGGGCGCCCGTGGCGGGCGGGGGCGCCCACTTTTCCTCCCGTCGTTCTTGTTCTGCCAAAACAGCGGCTCTCGGGATCGGACTCTAAGGATGAGGAAGGCAGGGCTTGCCCGTCGTGCAGTGGCGCATGGAGGGGCAGCCCCAGCGGGAAGCCGAGTGATTCCAGGCCTTGAGCGTCCCCCACAGGCTGCCCGCGGGGTCCCTGGACTCCTGCGCGGGGGCGGGGGGTCGGGGGGCGCACAGGGACGCGGCCTGTCTTCCAGAACGGGGGAGACACCCAGTTCTGGGTCCTTTCAGAGTCTGAAGGTCACCCCGTCAAAGTGTGCAGGTGCGAAGCGGACAGAAGGGAGAGCGTAGACCGTCGGTTAGAAAACAAGTGATTCCAGGGTCTCGGAAATCGCTAAAACGAGCCCCACACTGCACTGCGGACAGCCTGTTGCAGGCTCCCGGGGGCCCTTTCACTCAGTCTGGGGTGTGGGGTGTGGGGTGGGGGCCCCCGTTCCCCGCCCACAGAGGGGGCTCGGAGGCACCGAGTGGGAGAGAGACTGGGTCAGGGTCACGTGGCAGAGCCGGGACCAGAAGTGGGAGCTCCAAGCCCAGAGCCGGGCGTCGGGGGTCCCCCGGCATGGGTGGGTGCCGCATGCTCTCCAGGCTCACACGCCAGAGCTCCGGGGGTCCGTGTGTCCGTGCGTCCGTGTGTCTGCGTGTCTGCGTGTCCACCTGTCCGTGTGTCTGCGTGTCCACCTGTCCGTGTGTCTGCGTGTCCACCTGTCCGTGTGTCTGCGTGTCCATGTGTCTACATGTCCGCGTGTCCATGTGTCTACATGTCCGTGTGTCCGTGTGTCTGCGTGTCCGTGTGTCCGAGTGTCTGCGTGTCCGTGTGTCCGTGTGTCCGCGTGTCCGTGTGTCTGTGTGCCATCGTCACGAGTCCTCCAGGAGTCGGACGTGGGAGTAGAGATCGTTGAGTAAGAAGGGAACATTTCCTAGGGTCACTTGAAGACTCAGCAGCAAGGACTCTAGCGCGGTGGACCCCGGCCCCGCGGCCTCTCCGGCCTCGCTCCTCGCCCTGCCCTCCGCTGGCCGCGCCGGACGTAGCCCGACGCCTGCTGATTCGTGCCAGGCAGGTCCCCCTGCCTCCCCGTGCAGGCCGGCTCCCGTCCCCTGGACGCTTCGTCTTTCCTGGGGCCTTGCCGGCTGAGCCGGCGTCCGACCCCTTTGGCCCAGCCCCCAGCTCCGCGCCCTCGCCACCAGGACCACTGTCCCCGCCACACTCCGCCCCTGCGCAGGGTCTGCTCGCCCCTGAGGCCCCGTCCCGTCGCCCCGACCAGGCCTGGACTCCAGCCTCCCCTCAGTAGCCGGGCGCCTGCACCCCAAGTGCCGTGACCTCTTCCCAGGCTGGAGTTCTCCCCAAATCCACGCCGCCCCTAGGTTTTCACGCCCGTGTAAACGGTGCCCCTCTTGGCCCAGTGGCTCACCTGGACACCAGCTTTGGTGGTGGCTTCCCTCGCCCCGCACGTCAAACCGGTCCATGCGCCACCGGCTTCCAGGTTCTCCCTGGTCAGGTCAGCCCCCCACCGCCCTCTGTTTTGCACGAAGCAGCAGGGTGGGCTTTGGAAGCACAAGTCAGATGCTGCGCCGTCCTGCCCCGAGCCCCTGCCCCGGGATATGTCCCCGTGGCTCCCGCCGCGGCCTCCCTCCCGCCTCCTCCCCAGGACCCCCTTCCCTGCTTCCGCGCCCCCCCTGCGGGGCCGTCCCCCTGCCCCTCTGCTCGCTCCCCTGGCTTCAGTTTGCCGCCACATCACCCACGCCTACCTGTGCTCCCGCCGCGTGCTTCCACTGACCTCATTTTAATTGTCTTACTTCCTCCACCAACACAGACTTCTGGGGAGCAGGGACCGCACCGTCACTGCCGGCGAGTCACCAGACTCCTAGAAGGACGCTGGGGACACGGCAGACGCCTGCAGGAGAATGAGGGCCATTTTCCTGCCCTGGGGCCCCTTCCGGCTGCAAGGCAGGAGCCGGGCCTCTGCGGCCTCAGCCCCGCGCACTCACCTGCCGCTCAGCAGACACTTGGTCCGTGCACAGTGCTTCACCGACAGCCCCATCCACTTGTAGCTTCTCTGGAAGTGCACGGCCCAGGGGTCTTTTAGGTTTGATTCTTGCTGTCCACCACGCTTGGCTTATACATTAACGTGCTTTCTTTCTTTCTTTGTTTTTTGTTTTTTGTGTTTTTTTTGAGATTTTATTTATTTATTTGACAGAGAGAGACACAGCGAGAGAGGGAGAGAGCACAAGCAGGGGGAGCTGCAGAGGGAGAAGCGGGCTCCCTGCCAAGCAGGGAGCCCGACGTGGGGCTCAATCCCAGGACCCTGCGATCATGACCTGAGTCGAAGGCAGATGCTTAATGACTGACCAGGTGCCCCAAATTAATGTGCTTTCTTAGCACTATTATTGAGATTGGCTTCTAAGTTTTAAGGCGTTAGGTGTCTGAAGCTAGTAAATTTCTTGTAAGTCACACGAGAAAGACCCATCCTTGGGCAGGAAATGTGGCCCACTGTGTGGCACTTAGCAAGCAAGAGAATAGCAGTGAGGGTGGGCTCCCGTCCCTCCTCCGCCCCCCACTTCTTCAGCAGCTGGTGTTCCAGGTGGTGGGGGACACGAGAGGCCAGGCTCGGCCCCCACCCCGAGGCCTCGCTCTGCAGAGGGCACAGTGGTCGTGTGCCGAGGGAGGGGTGGAAGATGGCTCGGCTGGCTCCCCTGGTGGGGGGTGACGTGGGCCCCCCGGACGGCCTCTGGCTCCGTGGTGCTTTCGGGAGGTCAGGAGTTGATGGGAGGGAAATGGCATTTGGGGAAGGCGGCAGAGCGGCAGGTGCTGGCGTGCAGATTCAGAGGACAGAGCGGCAGGTGCTGGCGTGCAGATTCGGAGGGAGAGCAGATTTGGGGGGGCCGTGAGGACCGGGAGCGGGGAGAACACGGCCCGCGTTAGGGAGCTGCTCACGGACGTCTGTGTGGCAGACGGGCTGGAGCAGCAGAGGGGGCCAGAGACCAGATGAGAGGTTCTCGTGTGGTCTGGGGGAGGAGGGCCGGAAGCCGGACCCAGGAGGGATGGACCCTGATGGCGGCCCCGGGGTGGCAAGGTGCCATGTGGGGGCCTGGGGGACCGCTGGGTACGGGAGCGTGAGGGTCGCGCCTGGGACAGTGACCCCTGGCCCGAGCCACCAGGAAGGCGGTGATGCCGTCCAGCAGCATCGGAGAAGTCAGCAAGGAGCGAGGCTGGAGGGGGAGGACATGACTTTAGGGCTTTTTAAAATTGTGGTCAAATACACGTCGTATAAAATTTACCAACTTAGCTGCGCTCGGGTGGCCTTCCTTGGCCTGGGGACAGCCCGGCGCAGGAGCACACCACGCCGCGCGTGTCCACTCGTCCAGCCAGGGGTGCTCGGCTCGTCGCCCCCGCGTGGCTGCCACCAGGGACGCCGCGTGGACATGGGGAGTCCTCGAGACCTCGCTTCCCGTTCTCTTGGCTGTGCGCCCACGAGCGGAGAGAACGGCGGTCCATTTCTAATATTGGAGGATCCGCCACACCGTGGGGCGATCGTGGGGCGATCGTGGGGCGGGGCCGCCGGGAGCCTGTCATCGGAGAGGCCGTGCTGACGAACGTGGAGTCTGAGTTACGACTTCAGGGATGGGGCCATCGGAGGGGATGACACACGTGGCGTGACCACGGCCGCCAGCCCGTGGCAGACACAGCCATCGGGATGCCTCGCTGGAGATGGGGGGATAGAGACGCCGGAGACCGTCTGTGTCCTTCGGACGGGGCGCCTCGCGTGCTCCAAGGCGGAGGGGAGCGTGCCGAGGGTGTGGACCCAGGGAGGTGGGACGAGTCGCGTCTCAGGCCTGGGTTTCCGTCCCCATTTGCACGCTGATGGTGGTGGCCCTGCACACCTCATGAAGCCGTTAAGAGAAACAAGTCAGGTGTGCTTGGAAAAGCTTTGTGGTCGAGTGCTTCTGTCTCTAGTTATCATTCTTGCACAAAAGACACCAAATAATGATACACGACGGATGCCTCCAACCCAAAGGAAATACACGAGGACGTCCTAAGGCACCACACCCTCCCCTGCTCTCCCCCGGCCACCCCCGGTTTTCTGTCCCTCTACCCGGCGTTGGCTGAGAGAGGAGGGAGGAGGCAAACTTCTGAGTCTGTGAGAATTGACTTCGCCGCAGGAGGCGAGCTCCGACTCACAGCGGCACGGGTCTCTCTCAGGGTCAAGGAGCCTGGAAACATCATGTCCACGGAGAAATGATGCCTCCCAGTTCTGGCAACTCGGTTCTTTCTTAGCCCGCTCTTTGCCTGGTGTGGCCTCCATGGCCAAGGTCACTTCACGCCCAAGGTCACGAGGGCTCCTGGTGTCAGTTCTGAGGTTCCCATTCCAGCTACGAGGAGGACTGTGCCTTGAAGAACATTTCCTGGCAGGTGCTCGGGAATTCTGCCTTCATCACCTTGACCTGAACTTGGACGGAGCCACGATTCGCCACGAGAGAGGCTGGGAGGGGGGTCTTTATTCTAGGTGGGCCATACCAGGCCTCCCCTTAGGGAGGAAGACAGACAGAATGGATAGTAGACCCCGCCGCCCGCAAGAGAGCCTGGAAGAGCACGAGCTTCTGGGGCGGAAAGACGGCTAACAGTCGTGGCTGCTTCCAGAGACAGATCCCGACCCTTCGGAGAATAAGGCTGTCGGAGGAGCAGGCTCACGCTCCGGGTGACAAGTCCATGCGTGGCCGAGAATGGCACTCGGATGTCTGGTCTTTTTGTCCTAGTCTGCAGCCTGTCGTAAGCCCTCTCCTGCTCTTTTTTTTTTAATTAAAGATTTTATTTATTTATTTATTTATTTGACACAGAGAGAGAGATTACAAGTAGGCAGAGAGGCAGGCAGAGAGGAGGAAGCAGGCTCCCCGCTGAGCAGGGAGCCTGATGCGGGCCTCGATCCCAGGACCTTGAGATCATGACCTGAGCCGAAGGCAGAGGCTTTAACCCACTGAGCCACCCAGGCACCCAACCCTCTCCTGCTCTTGACGACGGGTGTGAGTCAGATGCTGGGGGCTCCGCCAATGCTGGTCCTCTGATGTTTCTCCCACGTGTCCCCAGCAGTGTGGTCCACGACAGGGTACCTGACGTCTCCACGTGGCCACGTCCGGCCCCTGCGTTGACGGTTTCCCGGCTTAATCCTTAATCAGGTGCCTTCCGTCCCCAGATCGTCCTGGGGACATGGCCACCTGCATCGAAGGCGTCTGGGCGTCCCTGAAAACGCACATTTTTAAAGGCTACATCTCAGACAGTTGTCAGAGCTTCTGTGCCGGGTCCGGGATGTTGCATTTTATTTATTTACTTATTTTAAGGTTTTATGTATTCATCTGAGACAGAGAGAGCACGAGCACAGCATGGGGAGTGGCAGAAGGAGAGAGAGAGAATTTCAAGCACACTCCAGTCTGAGAGTGGAGCCCAATGTGGGGCTTGATCCCCCGACTCTGAGGCCATGACCTGAGCCGAGACCAAGAGCCGGCCACTTCAGACTGAGCCACGCAGGCACCCCCGGGATGTTGCCTCTTAAGCAAACCGGCAATAGCGTTTGAGAAGCAGTGTCCCACCGCCGCGTGTGGGGCAGGGGGACAGACATCGCTAGAGATCACGCGGATATTTTACGATGAGAAGTGAAGTCCAGCGGTTCAGGGGGGAGCTCCCGTTCCCGCCACTCCTCCTGGTGTCTCCTCCGTGCAGCGGCGGTGCCAGAAAGACCCAGGTTCGAGACCGGAGCATTGCCACCGGGGCCCCTGGGAGCCGAAGACGCCCCTCCGCGGAGCCGCCGAGGAGAGAGACGGGGTGTGAACTCGGAAGGACTCGCTGAGGCACAGGCTGTCCCTGGCGAGGGCTCTCCCCCGGGGCCACCACGCTGGTGTGTGTTCGCCCGCGTGAAGTTTTCTTTCTTGGGCCTCCTGGTGGGCGTGTCCGGGCGCTGCTGTCCGGTTTCATGTGCGTTTCTCCGGTGAGTCACAGGTTGAGCACCTGGTGCAGGCGAAATAACAGGCCAGAAGGTTGGGGCGGCTGGGGAACCAGTCCGCCAACACCTGCCTTTGCCGCCTCGTGACCGGGTCCGACGTTCCCTCTAATTATCGCGACCTGACACGGCCCCGACTCTTCGCGGGAGCCCAGCTAGACGCACCCGCCCACCCCTCCGAGGCCAGGCAGGGCTGCTGTTTTGTGAACGTGGCTTGCCTGCCCCAGCGGCATCCCTGCTCAGCGTTCCTCGTTACACGGTCACGGAAAGAGCGTGACTCTTGTCGGCCGTGTGGTCACCGAATGTAGATGATCAGTGACCGTCCTGAGCAGCCTTGAGCGGCAGAAGCCGGGGAACGCGGGTCTGTCTGGGGTAACGTTGAAAGCTACTCGGACAAAGCTTTTTTTGTTTTCCATTTGGTCAAACGTCAGGACAACGCTTGGTCGACAGGCTGAAAACTCCAGCAGGGAACAACGTGTCCAAGAGCAGCCACATCCTTCAGACCCGAATCTCCCGACATGGCTCCCGGGTTCCCCGTCGGGGCTGATTCTTACCAGGTCGATGTCTTGCCGTGGGACTCATTTCAGAAGTTGTGATCATTCGGACACCCGTCCATGGGAAGCGGACTCGATCGCTCTCGAAGACGTCAAATTTGCCAGGCAACTACCTAAACGATCTAGCAGGTAATGTGTTTTCCGGCCCTTGAAAGGTGTTTGTTAAGTGTCAGAAGTGAGATGTGCATTGTGAAAGGTGACGAAGCCGGAGAGCCGTGGGCAGCAGGACCTGCCTGTCACGCGGCCTGGGGCTGTTGACGCACCTGTCAGGTGGGGGGGGCAGTCACTTCAGAGGCTTCTCAGGACAGAAGGCACAAAGGTGCCCCAGTAAATGTTTACGGGTGTGGCCGCAGCGCCACCTCCACCCCCAGAATTGTTTGTGTGTTCTGGGGGTGGGGGCGGGCATGGAAGGACATTCCTAATTTCTGCCGTCAGCGAGGTGACCGGTGTCGATTGTGCTGAGTTGCTAGAAACCTGGCAAAAAGAACTCATCTGCAGGAGCAGGAGTGAAGAGGAAACACCCAGCTGTTCAGCGGTGCAGCGGAAGAGGGAGGCCCCCAGCCTTCACGCACACTCCCCCCGCTCAGTCGCCTGCCCAGGCCGGGGGGTGGGCGGCGGGTTCTCCCACGCATCTCATGCCCTCACACAGTGTGGACGAGTGTCCCGCACTCCCAGGTGGGCCTCACCGGGCTGCAGCCAAGCCGTTGGGGGCCTGGCTCCTCTGGGGGCCTCTGTTTCCCAGCTTTCCTCCCGAAGGCGCTCACTCCCTCGGCTCACCCGTCCCCTCCCTGCCCACAGCTGTCAGCGCGTCTTCCTCTGACTCCTCTGGGTTTCAGGACGCTTGTCCTTGCTCGAGGTCCCCTGACCGGCAACCTGCAACCTTCTGCTCCGTCAATTCCCTTTTACCGTGGAACCTCAGATAGTGACAGGTTCTGGAAGTCGGGGTGTGGGTGACCCGGGGCGTTGTTACTGTGCCGACCCCGGGGAGCAGCCTCGTGGGAGGCCGTTCGGGTGTCTGCTAAGAGCATCCCGGGGCCTTGCCGAAGCGGCCGCGGCGGCCAGCCGGGAGGTGCCCTGAGGGTCTCCCTGGCCAAGCATAGAGTTCCTTCTCCGGAGGTGACCCCCGTGAGGCCCCTGCTGTTCAGCCTCTGGGAATCCCGCGCTTTGCAGGGGATGAAGCCAGTTTATCGTCCAAACCTGTGACCTCAGTGTCCGTGACGGAGACGCGGGGCCAGGCGGTTGCTCATCCCGGAGACCAACTCCAGGGGCAGAAACGCAGACTGGGCGGGGGGGTGTGTGTCCCGGGACGTCCTCCGGCAACGTCCGGGGGTGTGTGCCAGGCCACCAGCATCTGAGTCCCGGGGGTGCGTGCTTCCCATCCCAGCCCATGAAACACGGAAGGTGTGTGGGTCCAGCTCCTTCAAAAGGTGGCTCCAGACCCGCAGTCACGTCCCCTCCTCCCGCCACAACGTGCACCTGTAATGACGATGGCGTCTCGCAGCACCCGAGCCTTGGGCTGAAGTTCATAAGGAGCCAGTCTGGGAAACAAAGCTGTGTGGGCAACAGTGGGCCCTCCGGTGGTGTTGATACGGGTTTGGGGTGGAAGTAGCTGTCTTTAGTGCCCTTGAGGGGACTGACCACACTCAGCGGGTCCCTGCTCCCACCCCAGTACCCTTACAGAGTCTGCATGTGTTTCTAACCTTTCCACCGAAGGGAAAGTGGCCTGGGCATTTCCCACGTCGCTGCAAACCTGTCTTCAGTGTGACTCATGAGGCGCGTGCGGTCCACCGTCCTATGCATGCGCCCAACTGACCTGAGCTCCATCCTCTTGCGGGGTCTTTGGGTAGAAGTACATGTTCTTGCCGAGCCGGGGTGTTGGGTGGCCAGCATGTGGTCGTGACGGTCCGGAGAAGGCTGTCCTGAGTTTGCAGCGTGTGGCACCCTCTATGTCCCTCCCGGCTGACGTTTACGATGTAGGGCGGCGTTGCATTGCCGGGATGACCGGAATTTCAGTATTTTTATGAAGGTCCGTGACGCTGACCTTGACAAAGGAGTCCTCCGTGAGTAAGTGATAAGACAGACAGCGGGTGGGTGGCTGGCGAGACGCACGGTCTGATGGGTGGATGACACTCCGGGGTCCAGTCACCATGGGACTTACTCAGGGGAGGACAAGGGACGGATGCGTGGACAGTCTGAGTTCGGGGGAGGTGGCTGTGTGCCCCAAGAGCCACGCTCAGAGGGTTTGGGGTGCGGGTGCGGGTGGGCCCGAGCGAGGAGGCTCTTCTCCATTTCTCATCAGGACGGGATCAGAGCCTCAGGGGGCCTGGGGCCTGGTGTTCAGCCCGGCCGCTCCCCCAGGGACATCAGCGGCCCCCCCGGGGCTCGATTCTCACCGCTCTCCAGTGGTATTTTTAATTAATTTATTATTTTTATTAACATATCTATGGAAAACAGTATAGTGCTTTATTTTTAATGGTTGAAGCGGAGCTGTAGTTGACACATAACCGTGGATTCGTTTTGGCCGAGCCACGTCATGATGCGGTCACGTATCTCTCGGAAAGTGATCACCCCAGTGAGTGATCCCCACGGCCGTCCCCACGGCCAGTCCCAGATCCACTCTCAAGGGCACAGTGTCCTTAACTGGAGTCCCCGAGCGCTACGTGGCGTCCCCGGGACTTATGTCTCTTCTAACTAGGAGCTTTATCTTCTAACCTTCTGAGCCGCCGCACCCATCCCCGTCCCTCGGCGTCCCGTCCGCGTTCAGTGGCTGGCTGGGAGCCCGGCCCGGGGGTGGCGGACGGCTCCGGAGTGTGGCCCAGGGCCCTGTGGTTAGCTTCCTGTGGCTGGAGGTGTGCGAACGCTCATACTCGCTCTTCAGAAGAACCCCCACGGCCCCCGCGGGGTGCCCGGGCTCCCCACCACGCCGGGTGCCCCAGGGACCCCCACCCTGACTCCGCATCACTGGTCGGTTTCCCCAGCTCTAATTTAGGGTTTAATCGAGGTGCTTTGGTTAAAGAGATCGACGCTCCCCCCGGGTGGAGTAAGCAGTCGGGCATAAGGAAGGGAATTCCCTCGCAACCGAGGCCATGAAGCTGTCTCCGTCTCTCTGCGTCTCCTTCTGTGTCTCTCTGTCTCTGCTCTCGTCTGTATCTCTGTCCGACTCCCTCTGAGCTCTGCAGACCCGCTCCCTCTGCTTGGCTGGGACCTGCTCGTGGTGGCTGCCCATCCTGGGTCCTCAGAGCCGGGGCCCCACCCCCCACCCCGATCTTCCAGGCAGTACCTGGCATGTGGCTGGTGTCTACGCCGGGCGTGATCAGCCGGTCTGCCCGGAGCAGGGTCCAGCCCCTACTCAGCAGATGTGACCTTTCTTTGTCATCCTCGAGGACAGTGTGAGCTGCTCTGGACCCCAGCACCTTCTTGTTCTCCCTCTGCCTTAGCCGTGTGCAGGGTGCTCAGCGGCCCCAGTGCTAGAAGGCCTGGGGCTGGGGTTCTGGCCTGGGCCTCCCTCCCTGGCCCCCGGCCGTGCCGCCCAGCGTCTTTCCCGGGCCCTGCAGTGATGCCCGAGGCCAGGATGCGCCCTTTTTTTTCCTTCCAGGAGGGTCCTGCTGCGGGAAGCAGTGGTCAACTCTGAAACCCCATTATCCATCCTGCCCCAGACTACATTGGTCTGATTTGTTTTGTAGCCTATAAATACTGGCTGGTCCTTCTGTTTCAGAAACTAAAAAAAAAAAAAAAANTTTAAAAAAAAAAAACAAAGGCCGCAACAAAATACAGGGAGGTCCAGGACCCTCTGCCTGCTCCTGGTTTCCAGAATGTTCTTCCAGAGGTGGAATGAGGTCGTCCTAATGTTTTCAGGTGATGCTTATTCATGGCCACGCTTTTTTCCTTCTAGGCACATTTCTGTAAACCCTTCCAGTGTGGGAGAGGCGGCTGGCCCTGAGCTTTGATCTGACTGCTTAATTGCCTTTGCTAATCATGCTGAGATCAAATGGATAAAAATAGCTTCCAGGGTCGGAGGGTGAGCAAGTCCCCCCACACTGGGTCGGAGGGCGGCAGGGCTGAGGTCTCAGCGACTCCGGCTGGCGGGCCGAAATCATCGCTCTAATTAAGTAAACCATCCTGGACCGCTGGGTCTACGCAAACCTCATGACAGGAGGGTTTAGACCATTTACTCAGGGAGAAGCGGAAAGAAAGTAGGCAGGCACACTTCCTGAAAAGATGCCAAATTGTTTGCTTGGTTCCCAGGCGAAATGAGAAGGCTTTCTCCATCTCTGCTGTCTCTGTCTCCTTCCCTCACCCTTTCCTTCTCTCTCAGTGTTTTCTCTAGAAACTTCTGAATAAAAGGCTTCTGAGTATTGGCTAGTGCTTCTCTGAGTATTGGCTAGCTTTGGAATGTTCAGGTCACCAATCCATGGCCTATAAAACCTGACTTGAGACTCCTCTCCTCCTACAGGAAGGCCTCCAGGATTACTCTCTTCCCCTTCAGGCGAGCTCATCGTTTCTGTCAGTGCTTAAGCAGTTAGCCTGGATGTCATTTTGCACGTGTAGATAAATCCCTGGAGGATGCATTTTTTTTAAAGATTTCATTTATTTATTTGACAGAGAGAGAGAAAGAGATCACAAGTAGGCAAAGAGGCAGGCAGAGAGAGAGGGAAGCAGGCTCCCTGCTACCAGGGAGCCCGATGCGGGGCTCCATACCAGGACCCTGAGATCATGACCTGAGCCGAAGTCAGAGGCTTTAACCCACTGAGCCACCCAGGCGTCCCAGAGAACACATTTTAGAGGCTTCATTTGCATATATTTCAGCTTTGCAGGTTGTGTATATCAGGTCTGAAATGATTGTCTTTGTTTCTTTGCTATTTCCCCAAGCTGACCACATGTCACCTGTCACGTAGGCACCTTCTGCGTAACCTTGATCCAGGTAAATGGCGTCATCATCTCCCAGCCTTCCAGGCTTTGAACCCACAAGCCCTGGAAAGCATCCTAGCCCTTGGGCACGCTGACATTTAACACCACCGACAGACATCAGGCCAGCCGCCTAGCAGGATTTCTCACCCCGAAATGTGCACAGAAGCACCTGTGCCCAGCAGTTGCAGAGAAAGGAGGGCGTTGCGGGGTGTGACTTGGGCAGAGGATGGTGCTGGGGGTGGCTGGTCTGAAAGCTGCCTTTGATCTCCCAGGACTGGGTGTCGGGGGACTCTGGGCGCTCCTGGGCAAGGCACCTGACCCGGCCACCCTGGGCCACCGAGGCTCCTCGGCTGTCAGAAGGGCTTCAAGGCGCCAGCTCGCTGACCTCAGGCTGCAGGCAGGTCGCGGTGGAGAGGTATCTTCTGGGTTTAAGATTTGTAGCTCCGAGTGAAAGAGGGGTACGTTGGGAAAAGAAGCCAGATTTAATTCAGTTGTGCTGGTTCACCCCTGCTGGGGCCATCCGGGAACTCAGCCCGGCCACCCACACCCTCACATGGGACATTGGGCTCCGGGTCCAGGTGTCCCCCGACAGGCCTCCGTGCACCGTAGGTGGGTGGCCTCCATCACCCCACCGCGGGCAAACAGCAGCTGCAAAGCTGGTGGCCAGGGAGCAGAGCGGCAGGTGCAAGGGTGGCGGGCCTCCTCAGGCCCTCGGGCATTTTCCCCCGAACCAGGGCTCTGGGAGTCTGGGCCACGCGGGCCGAGCTGGCCCGTCACATGGGAGCAGCACCACGGCCCCGGGCAGGGGGGCGCTCTGGGTTCTAGGGCTGGGTCTTCGGTCCCCCTCACGTGTCCTGGGAGACACCCGCCGGCTGGCTCCGAGCATCAGAAGTGTCCTGCAGGCCGCGCAGCAGACTCGAGGGGTTCCGGGCCTCGCTGCTGCCTCCCGGCTGGGCTTCCGTCCTTGGCGCTCCGTGGCTCCCGG
This sequence comes from Ailurus styani, assembly GCA_002007465.1. NCBI lineage: Eukaryota > Metazoa > Chordata > Mammalia > Carnivora > Ailuridae > Ailurus > Ailurus styani. The sequence continues at coordinate 2,011,756 of LNAC01000193.1, forward strand.
CGGAAGGGCCCCCACTGCCTTCTTCACGGGGCCTGCTTGTCTGTGGCCCAAGCCCCTCTCCTCTCTCTGGCGAGGACACCAACTCGGTGGGGGGGGGGCCACCCTTCATCCACACCCGTCACTCAAGCACATCTGCAAAGAACCCGTTTTCCAGTAAGGTCACATTCACGGGTCCTGGGGACCTGGACATAGCTTTGCAGGGTGGGGAGCGGGGCGTGCCTGGTTCCATCCACCGGGCTGGTCCTTGGGCTCAATCTCGAACATCGAGACTTGGTAGAGACGGACGGGGCTGACTCTACTCTTTGATTCATGCTGTCTGGGGACCTAGACATGAAAAGACAGTCCTTCCCTCAAAGGCCTTGTGTTCTTTCTGCCCCCCGTGACCTTGGAAACCGAGTGTCGGCGGGGATGGTCAGTGTGCACGGAGAGAGGAAGGAGCGTGTCCAAGGGCCCACATCTGTGCTGACTCCTCAAAATTAGAAACAAATGCCAAGTTGGCTCCACGTCAGCTAACACTTATCACGAAGGACCTACTATGTGCACGGAGTTGAGGGTTTCACTGGCCTCAGTGACTACGTCTAGTCAAGCACCAGAATTCACGCAGAGAAGTGTCACAAGATGCCTTGTGCCGTGCTTGGTGGGGGCCAGACTGGTAGGGTGTGCTGTGCACTGAACAGGTGGACTGAGGATGACTCTGGGATGGACTAGCTAAACAAGGTTCTGATAGGTCAAAATTTTGCAAAATAAAGTGCAGCTTACTATTTCAACTACAGTAGAAATCCTTTACACAGAGGTTTTTCAGCTGGTTGGTTGATTGAAACAGTCCTGAAAGCAAGGAATGCTTTTTTGAAAAAACTGTAGAAATATCTCGTTTGAATTTCAGACCTACCAACGCAAACTTTCCCTTTTCTGTTTTTAGCATGAGGCCATGGCCTCGGAGTATGGGTCACTGCTGGGAGCTGTTGGTCCTTTCTGGTGCAAAGCACACCTGTGGTCACGGTCTGGGATCTCCGGGCTGGGCCTCCCCAAAGCATGACGCCTAGGAATAGTAGTAACTCAATGGGACATACTGGTAAAGGCACTGGGAAGCTTCCCGGTGTTCCGGAATGTTCTCTAGCCTAACTCACATGGTAGTGACACAAGCTGTACAAATAAGATTAGTCGTGTGGATTTTTTTACCTCGATAAGAAGATTTTAAAAATAAGATGGATTGAGAACTAAAGATAGAATGTAATCTTAACGTAGAGTTCTACATTTTTATGGTTTTTCCCTATTTTCTTTTTTCTTTTTGAAGATTTTTTTAAAAAGATTTTATTTATTTGAGAGAGAGAGAGTGAGAAAGAGAGTGAGCACAGGCAGGGGGAGCCGCAGAGGGAGAGGGGGAAGCAGACCCCCCCCCACCGAGCAGAGAGCCCAATACAGAACTCGATCCCGGGACCCTGAGATCATGACCTGAGCTGAAGGCAGACGCTTAACCGACTGAACCACCCAGGCACCTCTTTTTTTTTTTTTTTTTTAAGATTTAAAAAATATTTTAGTTACGATTTTCCCTATTTTCTGCAGGTGCTCTGTCCACAGCTAATACGACAGCAGCTCTTTTAAAGCAAACTCGTTAGGGACTCTTTCTAAAGTTGTTGGACTCAGTTTTCATAGAAACAGAACTCCGGTGGCCACAGTGGATGTATTGTTTAATCGAATTGCACACTGTGATAAGTTTTAGGAACCAGCGTGACCGGGAGGCGTGTTTGGGAGCCGGGGAAGGGCGTGCGGGCCTGGCGCTCAGCGCCCCGCGGTGCCCTCCCGCTGAACATGAACCTCTCGGGGAGGCCGTTTGACTAGCCAAGAATCACCCCCTAGCCTCTCACGTCTGTAAATCTGCACGTCACTTTATCTTAGTTTTACAAAGCACGTTTTGTGGAAGGCGCCAGCTCCCCTGGTGACCCCGCCGTGTGTGGGCCGAGAACGCAAGCTGTGGTCCCCGGAAACCGTGACGGGGCCTCCGCTGAGTCACGGCCTGTGGCCTCGGTTTACCCCGGAAAATGGGATGGGGGCACTGCCCTTGTGCAAACAACTCTAGGGGGTCCTTGGGGAGGGACGGACCTCCCCCAGCGGCGCCTGCCTGCGGGGCCGCCTGGAGAAATTGGGGCCTCCCGGCAGCAGGACGGTCAGTGCCCCCGTGTCCGGGTGGGCAGGGCGAGGACTCACTGCAGAAACAGAGCCTTCGCGTCCCCTCCCCGCTGCCAGCCGGGTCGGACGGGCGTGAGAAGAGACAGAGACACAGAGCACACCCGGGACTAACTCAGCTCGGAGCACCCCCTCGATCCGGCCCCCGCGTGGGGCTCGCTCCCCTCCCCTCGGCGGCGCGCGGTCCTCACCCCCTCCGCGGTGCTCGCAGCATGGAACACCGTCAGGAGCACAGCTGTGGCGTAAGGTATCGTCAGGGCTTGGATTAGCCACCTGCGTTCACACGCGGACGTCCTTGCCCCCAGTCCCTCCGATCGTGACCTCATCCGGACACAGCATCTGTGCAGCCGAGGAGTTAGGACGAGGCTCAGTGGCTTAGGTGGCCCTGACTGAGGTCCGGTGAGCTGGTGTGTGAGGTAGGTTTGGACGCAGGTGTCAGCGAGCAGAGAGGCGTCAGGACGGGCCCGCCCTGCCTGCACCCCGAGGAGGTACGATTCTGCTGTTCACCCCCCCGCCCCCGGCTGCGTATTTGTTGGGGGAGCCCCAGCCAAGTAACACACACGCAGCGCACACCACACACGTTTCCGCCCGGGAGGCCAAAGCACCTGTGACGGGGCACCCAGAGCCGGGACATCAAAGATGGCTATTAAATCGTAAGTGTCATTTGGGAGGACGCAGACCGGGGAGCATCAGTAACTAATAATTTGGCGTGGGAGACAGGACAGCCCAGCGACACAGAGCCTGGCGCCTGGCTGCCTGTGGGGCCTGGCTCCGTCCCTTCCCAGCTGTGTGACCGGCGGCAAGTGCCTTAACCTCTCTGTGCTTCCCCTGGCAACGGGAGGTGCTAAACCACGCTCACCTCACGGCATTCCGTGCAGATCAAGTGAGTTAATGTTTGCAAAGGGCTTAGAACAGAGCCCGGGAAGTGGAAAGCCCGCCGTGTTTGCTGTTCTCTCTGGCACCTGAGAGGCCCCTGTGACAGGTGCCAAGGAACGGAAGGTGGTGGCTGGTCGTGGGGGAGGGGCAGCGCCGCGATCCGGAGCCCCCTCGGGAGCTGCGAGGGCCCCAAGAGCACTTGTTCCTGTGATCACACCTATTGACCTTCGCCACGTTAGGAATTACCAGTTAGAAATGCTCTGTATTGGAAAAACAAAAACCAAGAACATTTAACCATATTTATTAATTCATTTAGAAATATCGAGGATAAATCGGTCATATTTTAAAGTACGTATTTCAGGGCAAACAGCCATCGTTACATTTCTGTAAATCTCTTCACTGGCTGAGCCCAAGACACTGGATTTTCCCGTCTGCGTCCGCCACCCTTCTGTTGTGACGTGTTGTTTGGTTGAAGAAGATTTAGTAACTCTTGCTGTTCACACACACGTGCAGGGGAAAGGTGCTTGTGGGGCCCCGGGGAGGTGCTCGGGAGCCTTTCACCCCCACGCAGGCTGACCGCAAACCTGTGCCCCTGACCAGGTCCCCCGGGCGCCCTGGTGACAGCAGTGACAGCCTCCCGCGCCCGGCTCGCCGTGCGTGCCGCCCCGGGCGGTGCCGTCCGCAGCTTCGAGTCCCGTGTAGACAGACGGTGCTCGTGGCTGAACACCACCCGCTCTGAAGGGCTGACTGTCCCGTCACCCCAGATGCAGTCCAGCGTCTGACCCTGGGGGCTCACCAGATCGGTCCTTCGGTGGCCAGGAGGTCACTGTCACATTTCTGCCAATGCGGGGTCAGAGGCCGGGACGCCCCAGGCTTCAGATCCGTGAGTGCGGCACCGCTCACCCCAGGGTGCGCTCCAGAGAAACGGAAACCGTAGGAGATACAGACACAGACACGCGTGCACGTGAAGAGTGGGCTCATGTGACTTTGGAGGCTGGCAAGTCCCACGGGCTGCCGCGTGCAAGCCGGGGAGCCGGGCGGGCCGGTGGGGGCAGCCGGAGACCGATGTCCCGGTTGGGGAAGCGGAATCGGCTTTTCTCAGTGCGCACGTTCAAATGCCAACCTCGTCCGGAAATGCCCTCACTGAGGACACCCAGAGTGCTGTCAGGCCCAATGTCTGGGCACCCGGGGCTCAGCCACGTTGACACGTGAACATGACCGCCGCGCCCGGTGAAGCCTGTCCGGGTCTGTCCCTTGCCCACGGAGCGTGCAGAGCGCCTGCTGGCTGCTTGAGCCCAGCGCCGAGGAAGGGAGGTGGGAAAGCCCATCCCCGCCCCACCTCTGTCCTCGGTAGGGGGGAGGCTCGGCCCCACTGACTTCCCCGCTCTCCCCTCCCACGATGTGACCCCAGAACACCTTCCAGGGTCCGGTTGCAGCTGGTGGCGTTGGTGCTGGGCCCCCCAGAGCGGGGCATGTGCAGGTTTGGGTTTGAGAGACCCGCGGGCTCCTTCAGGCTGAGGGGCACGGCGGGGTCCCCTGTCCCCCCCCGCAGGGCCTCACCCACGGAAACCAGAGCCCTCATCTCCTTGGTCCCAGTTTTAAGGCCGCCTGATCGTTTTCATCACTCTCCCCGGAAATGTGCTTCCGAGCAGTACCAGCCCAAATCAGTGCAGCTGTGTTTTGTCTGTCTACATGGAAAAACCACGCTTCATTTTCCACATGTTGCCATTCACCAACCCGAGGCCACAGACCCCCGCCAGCCTCCTAACTACGCGACGATGGAGCCATCGACGTCGGGGAGGGGGGCCCGGAAACCGCGCAGGACCCGGGAGTCCTTCCTGCCCACGAAACCTGTTCTCTAGCCCAGGCTGCTTGATTCCAGGCTGGAAGTGGAAGGAAGTCTGAGCAGATTCCCGTGTCAGTGGAGACACACATCAGGCTTTATTGACTTAAGAAGAAAATACTGATGGAACTTCAATACCAAATCGATACTTACCTCAAGGGACAGTACGGCCTGAAATCGAGGTTGGGATACGTGTGCTCTGCAGGCTCCTTATGTGCGGGCTCCCGATGTCGTCACGAGTGGGCCTGAGACGGAGGACGTGGTGATCGGAGGTTCCTGGAGGCACCGAGGGAGGCTGCGTGCTGGCAACAAGTGGCAGACCGCCAAGGGAAACCACCAGCACCGAGCATCAAGCCTAAGGGTCAGAGTTTGAAAGCTGTGTGGCCAGCTCGGAGCAAACCAGGACTCAAATCGCTTAGGCTTTTGGCAGAGAGTTCACCTGAGAGGAGATGGAGCCACAGCCAGAAACACAGCAAGGATGCACCTGCCGGCCCGGTCTTGTTGGCCACAGCAGGTTGCAAGGGCTGGGCACTGGGGAGCCTGAGACTCTGCCGCGTGTCACCCCCGCCGCCCACGCTGCTCAGCGACAGGGAAGCAGGGTCAGCCCGGACCAAAGCGATGCTGATGTCTGCTCAGAAAGACAAGCTGCGGAAGGTGCGGGGGCTTAAGAAGGACGCCCAGGGAAAAGAGACCAAAGTGAAAGTCATGATCTACTAACCCTTGTTTCCGGCAGGTAGCCTGGCCTCAGTACCACTCACCACCCTCGCGTGTCCACCCTGCCTCCTGGCCTCAGACTCCTGCCCGCTGTTCGGGGCCTCCATCTCCCCGAGGCCCTCCCCGGACGACCAGCCCAGAGCCCTCAGGCTTTCACTTCCCCTCCATTCTTTAAAAAAGAGTCTGCGGAGCGCCTGGGTGACTCTGTCGGTTGCGCATCTGACTCTTGATCTCAGCTCAGGTCTGGATCTCAGGGTCGTGAGTTCAAGCCCCATGCTGGGCTCCATGCTGGGTTGGAAGCTACTTAAACACAAATAAAAATTTGAAAAAGTCTGTGTAATAAAGGAATAAATCCCATTGTACAAAAATGCACACGGCGCAGGTACACACAGGAAGAAGTAAGTCCTTCCTCCCCCCTCCTGTCCCCTCCCCTCCTGGAAGTCCCCCCACAGACCGTGGCCAGTTTGCTGCGAGGACGCCTGCATGTGCAGAATTACGGCTAAACAAATGACTATTCTAGTTTCTTTGACTTTACGTGGGAGGATCGTGCTCTACACGCTGGTCTGTAACTTGACTGTCAATGTGACGAGAGGACGTGGGTGACACAGACCCCACGGGTCTCGTCGATGGCTGGACAGGGTCTGTGGCTGCCGCTCTCAAGGTCTGTGGACTCAGGACCCCCACACACTCTTAAAAAATCATCGAGGACCCCAAAGACTTTTCGTTGATGTGGATTACATCTGCTGACACTTGCCATAATAGAGATTAAAACTGAGAAATTAAAATAAACAAACATTTTAAAAGAAAAGTAAGCCCATTACATGTTAATATACATAATACGTTTGTATGAAAAATAACTATTCCAGAATAAAAACTATTATCAAGAAGGTTGGCGTGTTTTACACGGTCGCGGACGGCTGGATTCTCACGTCTGCTTCGGCCTTCTCTCTGCACCGATATCCTGTAGCCGCTGGAAATGAGGCGGAAAAGGGCAAATGCTGTGCTCCTCTTAGGAAAATAGCTTTGAGCTCACGGCCCCCTAGGAGGGCCTCGAAGCCCCCCTGGGCCCTGGACCTCACCGCGACGGCTGCTTTCCACAGAAGGATGTCATGTGTGCGGAGTAAAAGCTTCTGTTTGCAGCACTTTGCTCCTTCGGTGGATGTTCCTGACTCCCGTTTCTGAGCTCCGACTGCGTCCCGGGCACCGTGGCGCGGGGGGCATTGCGGGTGAGACCAGGGCCTGTCCCCTGAGCGTCCCTCTCGCGGGGCCGTGCACGAAACAGGCCAGCGAAGGAACGGAGAGCTAATTTTAGGTGGTGATAAATCCTATGGGGAGAAATACAAGCAGATAAGTAGAAATTGAGGGCTCTGTGCCCTTATTTTAAACTCCGTGTTCAAGGAAGGCCTGCCTGCTGATGTGGGGTGAGTGGGGAGGAGCCTGGGGCGGAGGGCAGAGCCCGGAGTGGGTCCCTGGGGCAGGAGCAAGCCTGGTTCACGGGGAGCCCGGGGCTGCATGGGGACCAGGCTGCGTGGGGACGGGGCTGCGTGGGGACGGGGCTGCGTGGGGACCGGGCTGCGTGGGGACGGGGCTGCGTGGGGACCGGGCTGCGTGGGGACCGGGCTGCAAGGGGACCGGGGACCGGGGCTTCGCAGGGACCGGACCACACAGCTGGGAGGCGACCAGGACAAAGCCTCCGGGTATTGCCCCCGGGTATTGCCCCCGGGAGACAGCGGTTTGGTCAGCTGAGCCTGGCCCCAGGGAGCGGGCAATGCCGAGCTGACCTCACTGAGACAGGGCTGACCCCAGACGGAAGGGACGGACAGAGCAGCCTCACTGCCTCTCAGCTGTGGGCTCTGCTCCGGGTCCACCCGTCGCGGGAGCTGGGAGACCCACAGCGGTCATAGGACCTCTCGGGGCCTCACGGTCTCACGTGTAAACTGGGGACAAAAATAATAGTAACACCAGTGACAGCTACTCGCACGGACGTTCTGCAAGAGCCAGCGTTAGTGCACCTGGGAAGCACTTAGCCCCGGGCCTGGGCTGCTTGTCGCCGGCCCTTCCTTGTTCTGTGCTTTACGTTTTCCTCACTTTTTCTTTTTTTTTTTTAAAGATTTTATTTATTTATTTGACACAGAGAGAGAGATCACAAGTAGGCAGAGAGGCAGGCAGAGAGAGAGGGGGAAGCAGGCTCCCCGCTGAGCAGAGAGCCCGATGCGGGCCTCAATCCCAGAACCCTGAGATCATGACCTGAGCCGAAGGCAGAGGCTTTAACCCACCGAGCCACCCAGGCGCCCTCACTTTTTCTTTGATTAGGAATTAACCAGCCTTTTGGTTTATTCATAAGTTCAGCTGTTATCCTATTTCAGAACATTTTTTTCTATTATCTTTACTGTTTTCTCTGCTTTGTTTGAGGGGTACCCAACTTTTTAAGCAAGATGGTGAATTCATTTAATTTCTTTCTTTTTTACTGATACAGTCACATCTATGAGTATGCTTTGTATGTATTCCACAAATTCTATCCAGTATTTTAGTTATTATGATTTCCCCAAAATTCTGTAATTTTGCTTTAAATGTCCCTCCGACTCAAAAATCGATCAATAGGGAATTATAAAATTTCTAGGACTGTTTTTGGTTTTGTGATTGTAGCAGCCTCTAGTTTTGCTTCGCTATGGTTAGAAAATCTTTTCTATATCATTTCTCCTTTTTGAAATGAATTGGGTTATTTTCTGATCTATAACTTGGCCAGTTTCCATGAAGGGTGTTAGAGCAACAGAAATGGGAGACATTCAGGTGACGGTGATAATGCTCCTTTGCTCCTCACCAGTTCTGTGAAATACGTACGACTGTTGAGAGCAAATATTCTAGCATTTTCCGGATATGTTGTCTACGTGGATTTAGTAAACGTGAGCACTGTAACGTGAGCAGTGGAGGGTAAGGGACTGGTGTGGTGGTTAGCTTCTCCAGTGCCTTTGACATGGGCAAGTGTTCACTCTAAGTAGACTGCAAGGTGTTAGCTAGATTTATCGTAATCCCTAGAAAACTGCTAACAGAATAACACAAAAAGGTATGGCCAGAAAGCCGAGATCGTCTAAAATGGAATACGAAAAATACATTCAAGGGGACCAGGGTAACACAACCAGACGGAAAAGACAAATCTCCTATAACTACGGGTGTCTGCCTATTTGCCTGTATTTTCTGTATTTCTGCTTTTTGAAAATTTCTTTTATAATATTTAGTGAATTAATATTTATGACTGTGTCATCTTTATCATAAAACATAATGCTAAAGGATTCAAAATAGGGCGCCTGGGTGGCTCGGGGGGTTAAAGCCTCTGCCTTCGGCTCAGGTCATGGTCTCAGGGTCCTGGGATCGAGGCCCTGCTCAGCAGAGAGCCTGCTTCCCCCTCTCCCTCTGCCAGCTGCTCTGCCTACTTGTGATCTGATCTCTCTCTCTCTGTCAAATAAATAAATAAATAAATAAAATCTTAAAAAAAAAAGATTCAAAATACCTTTGTTTTATCTCACTTAATGTTTTTTGGTTGAAAAAAATACCAGTCTCATATTAAGACTGAGGACTGCCTTTCTTTTTTGGTATGCCTTGGTTTATCCTTTGATTTTTTTTAAGCTTTTAAATAACTGCCTTGGACGAATGTCTCGAACGCAGCCACAGAACTGGAGTAGCAGCCGGCTCCACAGGGGCACCCAGAGAGTCTCATCTCTTGGTCTTCGGCCCGTTGGGTGGGCTCCAGTCACATTGACCAGAGCCGGTCCGCGTAACCAACAGAAGATGGCAGACATGGCGGTGTGTGACTCCCAGGTCTAGGTGATAAAGGTCAGTGCGGCTTCTGCCTTGGGCTCGGGGTCGCTCGTTCTGGGACACGCGAGGTGCCATGTCGGCAAGGATACTTGAGTCAAGCTGTGGGGAGGCTCACGTGGAGAGAGCCCACCTGGCCAGCCACGCGACGGGGCCGACTTGGACGTGGTTCTCCCGGCTCAGCGGAGCCTCCAGATGAGCCCACGCCCCCAGCCGGCACCCTGAGCAGACCAGCATCCGTCGGTCCCCCCGAACACCTGAGCCACCGGAGCTGGGAGACACAATACGTAGTGACTCTTGTTCTCGGCCGCTAAATTTGGGGGTGACTTGTTACATCGCAGTAGATGATTAATGCCATAATCCAATTTGAAAACCTTGTTTTAATAGATGAGTGTAACTTTTTTGTTTTCATAGATGAATGTAACTTCTTTTACATTTATTGGTATGAATGCATTTGATTCTAATCTGTTATTTTGTGCTGTGGTATCTAGATGTATCTGTCTATCTATGAATATAGATTGTATGACTGTGTGTCTACCCATCTCTCTCTCGAAATTCCTAATACATACATATTATATGTATGTGTGTGTATATTTGTATACATATATCTGTCTAATGTGTGTATACATATGAAGAAATTTCCTCACACACACACGTATTTAGACAATCTTTTACTATGTGCTCTGTTGCTGTAAACTTCTCGGATGGTTATTATCTTGAGATTTACGAAGGCTGTGCCTGCCTTCCAGGTGTGTCCGTGACACCCAAGCCTCCTTACAGGGCTGTCCTTCCCTCTGTCCTGTCCGCGTACGGCCCTCTGTCTGCGGCAGGGTCCGTGGGTTCCCCCCTGTGAGCGAAAACGAAGCGGCTTCTCTCCTCCCCTTCCTCCTCCTCCTGCTCTTTCTTTCCTTCCTGCTCCTCTGCACCCCAGCTCTAATCAAAAGCTACTCTTCTCGGCACCTACTACTTTTGAGTCCTTACAGCTGCTCTGTGCTCCCTTGATTCGTCGGTCAGTCCAGACGTTATCCCTCATCTCCGAGCGACCGTGAGGACGAATCAAAGTTCTGTTGTTAGTTGATGATCCTTCCTCCCCTTGACGGCTGGTGGCTCTGTGGCTCCTTCATTGTTGAAGCAGAAGATATTTACATTCTGTTCTTTCACTAACATGCCCTCTAACTTCTGGCCAATTTGGCCAATTTGCTCAAACATGTTTGTTGCTGATCCTTTGCCCCAAATGTCCTGGTTATCCCGTGGTCGAGTATAACCATCCTCTAGCAGATTCCCCAAGAAAGAGTCCTGCGAAAAGTATTCCCTGAAGCTCTTCACTTTCACACGATCTGTTTCCTTCATACATGAATGGGGTGCGCCGGATGGAAAATCCTTCGCCCCCCCCGCCCCCCCCGTACCCTGCTGGTGAAGCCACGCAGTCTGGGTCCCTCCCCTGTCTTGTCCAGATGCCTGAGGCTCTTCCCCACATCTGAGCTCCACGGGGCGCACGGTCCCGGGACTGGGCCCTGGGAGTGCTCCCTCGCCTGTCCTGCACCAGCCTCCTGGGCTCTGGCATTTCGAGAAGAATGTGGGATTTGGAATAAACCGCCTGGTGTCCAAACCCAGCTCTTTGAAATCCTGAAAGTCACGTGGCTTCTCTGAGCCCCACGGATAAAACGGGTTTAATAACATCCCTGACCCTCTTGCACAGAGGAGAGGCTTGGTCAGGGAAGCTACCGCAGGCGATAAGGTGCCACAAAGGGCCAGGCCAGAGCCAGGAGGTTCTGCTGTGTGCCGCTCGGCCAGGTCCGTGATTCTCACATCTTCCCACGGGCCGGAGCGTTTTATGAGCGAGGAGGAGGCAGGAGGCCTGCCCTGCGAGCTGTCGACGCAGGCCTCGGGGGCTCTGCCCCAGACACGGACCGCCCCAGCCGCCCTCTCACTTGCCACCTTGGTCTCGGTCTGACTTTAGGATCCGGTCAGGGCTTGTTCGGGCTTGAAGGTTTCATCAGCTCTGCTGCCCGGTCTCCATCCAGGTTACTGATCTGACTCGGGCCCCTCCCGGGCCCAGGGCACAGTTCCGAGCCGCAGAGCCTGCCCTCTGGGCTGACAGCTGTCCCCGACCTCAGCTCATTGTTCCCACTCGGGTCGCGACTATTCCACCCACGACAAACACCCTTGTGGCTTCCAGCACCTCCGCGCCCACCTGCCCGCCTGTCTTGGCCGGTGACTCCCATCCCTGGGCCGCTAAGTGTGGCCTGGAGGTTATTGACGGTGGGATGGCAAGTGTCCGCTCCCACGGGGCATGTGGAGAAGCGCGTCCGGAACAGGAAAGGCGCAGCTGCCCACCTGCTCAGCCTCGACCCCGCAGACACTTGGGGCCGCACGGGCATGGGCACATTCATGGGCTCCCTGGTGCCCCCCTCAGCGGTGACCGCCCCACATGTGTCCTAACGTGGCCCCATGTCCCGCAGGGACACAGTCGTTCTGGTTTGGCACCACAGACCTGCGCGACACTGGCTCTGCATGTGGGGCGCTCTGCTGTGGAGCGGCCGGGGGGGGGCAGGGTGTGCGGTCCCGTCCCCCTCCAGGACCCTTATGTTACTACGACCCCCCGACTTTCCACGCCTCCCGCAAGAACTTGGGGACTCGTCAAACATCTTGTGAAGTTCAGGTCACCGCCTCCGCAGCGCAGCCTGGCCTCGCCCGCACGGGACCCGTCAGAGGAGGAGTGAGGGCAGCGGGCTGCAGGGGAGACGGTGGCTGTGAACTTGGCCCCACGCGAACGCGCTGGCCACGCGCCAGGGCTGTCCTCGACCCGGGACGGTGCAGGATGGACTCGGAAGCAAAGAAAATCGCTTGACTCCTGCACCTCGCCTTTTGGCCCTGTTTGTTTCCCCAGAAAACGTGGAGACAGCCCTGCAGGGCATCTGGAGGTACCCCGCTACGGCCCAGCCCCCTCCCAGGTGCCGGGGGGCAAACCCAGCCCCCCGCAGCCCGCTGGACTCGCAGCCCGAGCTCGCGGGGGGAGAGGGACGCTCAGCTCTGGGGCGAGTCCGCCAAGAGGACCGCAGGTGGTCCTGCCCCAGGGAGCGTGGCTGCCGGGGGCGGGGGGAGACTTGGTCCAGCCCGGAGCGCATGGCTGCGGGGGGCTTGGTCCGGCCCGGGGAGCGTGGCTGCAGGGAGAACTTCCTCCTTAGGTGAGTGAGTCCTAGGAGGTGCGTGAAAATGAGGTCCCGTGGCTCTCGGGTCTCACCTGACGACGTGTGGCACGCCCAGACTGGTTTTCTCATGACCGAATTCTTTACGAGCCGAGGATGGCGTGGCTGATGTGGGAGCCCCAGAAACTCCATGTTCTGCAGAGGAGCGGCCAGGCCCCCGGGGCCAAGCAGGTGGCAGGAGCCCGGAGAGTGAGCAGGGGTGAGGCGATGCGCTCCCGCAGCCCGCAGCCCGCCGCTCGGGCTCCCCGCGGGGTGTTGGGGCTCCAGACCTCACCTTTATTAGTCCTTGTTCAGCCAGGAGCTTTCCTGCGGGCACGGTATCTGGAAATTAATAAAATTTATATATTAAAAGAAAAGATTCCGCCAAAGCATGTGATCTTAAGTCTTTGTTACGCTGTCCTCTGGGCTTACAGCGTGTTCCTTGCACCCGTGTCGGGAGCTGAGAAGGGATCCGCGGGCGGAGGGCGTGGTGCCATTGCCCGCTTCTGGAGCGCTGTCTGCTCTCTCCCCGTGGAGAGCAAGAGCTCGGTCCCCCCTTGCATGCGGGTGACCCTGAAACCTGCTCTGCATTAGAAAGGACACTGAGGAACTTCCTCCATCACCCATCAGAGCCGGTGGCCCCTCGGAGGCTGGTCCCTGTGTGAAGTCTGACCACCAGCGGATGCCGTGCTGGGAGGGAGCCCGGGCTAGCTGCAGGGCGAGGGGGAGTCCAGCCGGCCCCAGGGTGCTGAGGTCCCAGGCACGGTCCTGTCCTGCGGCCCCGGAACGAAGGATGGATGGGAGGATGTGTGGTCCTCGTTTGCCTAATCGCCAAGCCCAGCCCCTCAGCCTTGCTTAATCTTCCAGGGGAAGGCCCCGGAATCTGACTTGCTCTTTACCGTCGATTAGGGCCTAGGCTCTGTGAGGTTGCACGCCAACGTGTGGATTTCTCGTTGGGAGAGATGCCAGTGATTCCGTCCGGCGGAGGTGACCCCGAGGCTGTGGCTCTGTTTCCCTGTAGGGCAGTGATCTCTGGCCGATCACTCAGGAGACCCTTGCACGTGCCTTCCTGGCCTCACACCGGAGCACACCACCCCCCGCGGATCCTGGAGCGAGCCTGGCCATCTGCCTGGCTCCCCGGCGAGTCCGTTCGACAAACGTGTCATGTGTCATGTGTTCCCTCCGTATTTGTACAGGAGTCTTCGTTTTGACTGTGAAGCTTGTGGGGAGGCCCGGAGAGGGGCTCGGGAGCTCAGGGAGTCCACAGAGAGGGCCGATCCCTGCGATGGGCTCCAGGTTCCCCTCTGGGGAATTCGGACTCGGTATCACAGGGGAAGGGCAGCCGCTCGACAGGAACGTGCCGAGGAGGAAGGAGGAAACCGGCCGTTTTCATCCAGAGAGATGACGGCTGGGAGCAGAGGCGGGTCATGGCCCCAGACCGCCCTGCGCCAGAGAGAGGAACCCACCTTGTCCTCAACTTCAAGCAGCAGCAGCTCCGGCGGGTGAGAGGAGTCTGCTGGGGGGGACAGAGGGGACGTGCGCCTTCAAGCAGCGTCGGGAGTCAGGACATGGGAGGATCCTGCTGAGGGGCGTTGCGTGCGGTGTGCACAGCAGGCTCTCTGTACACGTGTGTGTACGTGTGTATGTGTGTGTATGTGTTGGGCATGTGTGCGCACACGTGTGTGCGTGTGTGAACACGTATGTGTGTATGTGTGTGTCGGGTGCGTGTGCGCACACGGGTGCATGCGCGTGTAAACACGTGTGTGTCAGGTGTGTGCATGCGTGGGTGTCGGGTTCGTGTGTGCGCATGCGTGTGTGTCGGGTACGTGTGTGCACACATGTGTCAGGTACGTGTGTACACACGTGTGTATGCATGTGTAAACACACACGTGTATATGTGTGTCAGGTCGTGTGTGCATGCGTGGGTGTCGGGTTCGTGTGTGCGCATGCGTGTGTGTCGGGTACGTGTGTACACACGTGTGTATGCATGTGTAAACACACACGTGTATATGTGTGTCAGGTCGTGTGTGCATACGTGGGTGTCGGGTTTGTGTGTGCGCATGCGTGTGTGTCGGGTACATGTGTGCACACGTGTGTCAGGTCGTGTGTGCACACGTGTGTATGCATGTGTAAACACACACATGTGTATATGCGTGTCAGGTCGTGTGTGCATACGTGGGTGTCGGGTTCGTGTGTGCACATGCATGTGTCGGGTACATGTGTGCACACACCTGCGCACACAGACACACACAGCCCACACCAGGCTCCCTCCCGCAGCCGTAGGACCAGATGCCTCCTGACGCCTGCAGAAGCGCGCAGGCCTGCAGCCAGGTTCACCTGTCACCCCGAGTTTTAAGTCCCTCCTGGGGATCAGGCCTCTGCTTCAGTCTGCAGCCCGCTCCCCAGGCTCCCTCTCCTTCGGGGTCTCCTGCCCCGAGCAGGGCCTTGCACTCCTGGCACTGGCCCCACACGGGGCCCAGAGCATCGCCGCTCAGTCAATGAACTGATGAAGGACCCACCCTGCAGCAGCTTTGGTAAGTGGAGTCTTCCACGACCGGCACTCTGACCCTGACCGCTGCCCTGAGCCCGCCCACACGGCCCCCTGGCCCCGTTTCCCCCTGCAGCACCTGGGGCAGCCCCGACTCCGGATGCCCCCCACCGCAGCCTGGCCGCGCCTTCCCCGTGCCCCCAGGGCGGAGGAAGGCAGAGCCCAGGGTCCCACAGAAATGCGGTTTGAGCTCCTACGTGATTTAAGTGAGCTGGGGTCGAAATAGAGGAGTAACCAGAAACGGGGAAATTCATGCTATAATGTTGTTTCATCCAATGTCACCAAATAGTATTTCAACGTCCACTCCATATAAAAATGTACTAATGACTAGTCTGCATTTTTTGGTACGAGGCCTTCAAAATTGGGTGTGTGTTTTAGTTAACAGCACATCTCGATTGGGGTGCTACATTTTCAACCATCAAAGGGAAATACAGTTGTCCCAGAACAACGAAGCTGTGTTCAAAGCAGAAATAACGGACACAGGCCCCTCTTTCAAGCTGGGTTGATTCAAACGAGGGATGGGGCGCAGCCTCGCTGGCCAGGGTCCGCACGGTCCGCAAACCCAGAGCCTGAACCGCATGAGAGCGTGCCACCTAGTGGCCGCGCCTGGTCGTGCAGGGACCTGCCGGGGTGGGGGCCTTCCAGGAGCCAGGGTGCGATGCTGGCCTGACCTTCCAGGAACATCCCTGGGGGAGGGAGGAGGGATATGTACAGTGGGGAGGAAAGGGTGGGGGGTGGTCCTCAGCCTCTCCCCTCTAGTCCCCACCCCAATGCCCTCAAGAGCCTCCGCCTGCATTTCTGACCCTTGCAAACTGCTCCCTGGAGATCAAACGTGGGGCGTTTGCCTTTGGGGGAGCCTCTCTGGGCGGTGGCTGGACAAGCAGGTGAGGAATTCCCTGGTCCCAGGCCACAGCGCTGCAGGGTCTGGACCGCAGAGCCCACGTGGGGCCTCCTGGCACATGCCCGGCTCCGTGGGAAACTGTTCCCGTCGGGTCAGACCTGGGACCTTGTGCCCAGAAACGCGGTCATGTCGGCGCTGGCGAGGTGCTGTCTCAGAAGCACAAGAGCCGGGACCCCAGACAGATGGGTAAGACCAGATGCCGGTGAATGTGCTACTCAAAACCCGAATACGAAATTCTCCACGCCCCGTCGACACCAGCCCGCCCTAAGGCAGGTGCCGCTCATCATCCCAAATCCGCCGAGGCAGCTGGAGTCCGACCTTGCAAAGCACGGGAAGGTCGAGCGGCGTCAGGTGTGTGCGCTCGGGCTGCGGGAGCCGACAGAGGAGAGGAAGCCGGGGGCCGGAGGACGTGGGTGGATTCCAGGTTTGGCCATTGTATGCTTTTCAGACTTCACTTGTAAGAGGAAGTCACGTTTCTCTTTGTTCGAGAAGTTACCGTAAGCGACTGATTTTCCGCGAGGAAAGGAAGCGAACACTGTCGTTGGCGGCACGCTGCCCCGTGCATGTCCCTCCTGGGTGGACACCAGGGCTCAGCACGGACCCTCCTTAAATAAATGCAGTCCTCTCGAGACGTCAAACGAGGCCGGGGGCCAGGACGCGCGGCAGAGAAGGACCCCATGCTCCAGAGGACGAGAGACACACACACAGGTGAGCCCCCGGGCTCCCCAGACAGACACCGTGTGGGGGGCACGTACGAACAAGGGTCCCCCAGACTCCTTAGACGCGGAGTGAAGGCCACACTGCGGAGGCTGATCGGGGAAGGTGCGGGACACCCGTCTTCCAGGCGCCCCTCTGCGTCAGCCCTGGGTCGTGGGAGAGGCGATCGAGAGGGAGGCGGAGGGGGCGGGGGGCCGGCGGACACCGTCCGCGTGCCCCACGCGGACTCCCTGAGGTGCTGGGGGTCTGAGGCTCCCTCGGGGCTCAGCACCTGGGCCAGCCCAGCGGGCGCTCCCCAGCCCGCCACCCAGTTAGGCAGGGTTGGCCCCACGGGGCTCACCTTCTTCGGGCCCGATTAACCCAGGCCCCGGGCCCCTTGGAGGCAGCTTGCATGAGCCTGTCTGTGCAGCCTCCCATTTCTGCCCCCAGACTGGACAACCGCCCCTTCCCTCTGAGCGCTGCCCCCTCCGGAGGCGCCTGTGCCGGGGCCGCGGCGGGTAGGGTGGCCGGGGAGGGCCGGGGGCCCCTGCAGGCTCCCTCCCGGCAGCTGAGGATGGGGAGCCGCGGGGAGCCCGTGGAGGAGCGTGAGCCTCTGGGGGGCTTTCTCGGGGCCCAGGGGAAGGCCCTGTCCCTGGGAGGCCCCCACTTACAGCTGGTAAAGGGGGCAGGGGCTTGGGCCCCGTTAATCAGCAGCCGAAGAAATGCAGCTGTGTCTCCTCGTTCCGGGTGGGCCTGTGGGCCCCGCACCCAGGTGTGGACACAGGCTCCCGCGTCCCCGCTGTTAACTCTCTTAACGAGAACTGTACGAGTGGCAACAGTCCCTGCAGAAAGTGTAGAAGAGCAGAGAGAAAATCAAAGTCCTCTGTCCTTACCGTCATCCAGGGGGGAGAGGGAGGCGGGGTGGCGTGGGACTCCCCACACCCGAAGAGAGGTCTGCCCTGTGCCCTGGGTGACTGGGAGGTGGCCCCCGGGCCCTGGAATGTTCTAGTTATGGGAGCGCCCTTGCGGGCCTGGGGGAGGCCTGTGCTCACGGCTTCTCCGCGGAGAGCCTCGCCGTTTAATCCCACACCTGGAGTTCTCGGGCGGCCCCCCCTCCGCCTGGGACACCAAGTCCTGGCCTCCCAGTGGGTGACCTCCCCGTGTCAGCCCCGAACCTCTCACGAGCGTCACGGCCGCCATTGCTACCATGAGTCAGGCATGACCATGTCGGGAGCAGAGCGGGGAGACGGTCCCTTCTCGCTGGGGTCACAGGTCTGCACCGTACCCACCTCCCAGACAGGCAAGGGGAAGCTCCGAGGGGTTGAGACGAGGCCTGACCCCGCGGTCTGACCCAGAACTTGAGGGTCAGCCACCGTGCCACACCCGACGGGTCCGCGCCCTAAGCTCCAGTCATTCCGGACTGTTGGGCGCGCCGCTGCGTGTTGCTCCCGGGGCATGTTTTTGCAAGTCCGCGTCGTGGTCCTGACGATCCGGGGAGCCCAAGTCCACCGCTGGTGACCCCTTCCCGCCCGCGGGCCCCTCCCCCCACGTCCGCATGGAAACCTCGGCTGCGGGGGTTGCTCTTGCCCTCCGTCATCTCCCCCCCAGCTCCCCGAAAGCAGGGGGGGCCCTTCCTCACCCCGGTCCAGGCCGCACACTGCCACGGGCCCCGTGCCACGGAGGGAGGAGGGAAAATCCCCAACTCAGGAGAAACCAATGGCTTCACTGTTGGATCCCCGTCACCTGTGTGCACGGACCCAGGCCCTTGCTGCTCACCCCACAGGGCTCACCCCACCCCTGGAGAGTGTGACTCTGACCTCGGAGCGTGTGCTGAGGGTCTGTCCCCAGCAGGGCCCCCAGCTGACAGCCCGGCAAGGCCGGTTACCCGGGAGAGCCGTGCTCCCCGAGCGGCGTGGGGGCTTTGCCCGTCCCCTCCCGCTGCCCAGGCTCCGCGGGACGCCCGTGCCGGTCCAGCTCCGGCCCATACAGACCGCTCGCCTCGCCCTTTTACATCTTCCTGCGAGTCCTGTCTTCACAGGGTTAAACCTTCCTTGCACCCGCGCTGTCAAGCGTATTTGAGGATTTTGAATGGATAGCAGCTCTTGACTCGTCCGTGTTAAACGTGGGCTGCGATGTGGCTGTGCTGATTCCGGCTGGCCGGGTGATCAGCAGCCTCCAGGGCTGAGGGATCCCTGAAATAGCGACAAGACCTTCTGCTCGCGGGACACAGCCCCAGGAGTCACCCTCGGTGTCAGCGGGGAGCTCTCCGCTGCGTCAGAAAGCCACGCAGGCGGGCTCCGTCCCAGATCACCTGACAAGAGGCGGCCACAGACCGCCCCCTTCCCTCCTCGGGGCTGCCAGGGGTCCCGACGTGTCTGCTGGGACCCTCAGCCCCTGGAGTCCCACCCCTTCTGATGTGCTTCGACCGAGAGGTGGTCAGCAGGGATCAAGGGACAGAGACCCGGGACCAGAAGGCAGCGTGGCTGTGAGCTCACCTCCTCCAAGGAGCCCTCCTGGATCCCACATACCCTCAGCTCCAGCCCTTCTCCATGCTGTGGGGGGTGGGGATTGGTCTGTGTGACAGGCGTCTGCTGGGAGCCTGCCTTCCCTCCCCGGGCGCAGGTACTGACTCATCCCATCATCAGAGGGGCCCCTAGGCCCGACATTCGGCAGCCAGGCCCTGCCTTCTCCCGGGAGGTCAGTCTTGCCCGAGGGCTTAGCAGCTGTGAACCCCCCCAGTCCACTTCTGATCTGTGTGTGTGTGTGTGTGTGTCCTACACCTTCCTGCCAGGTACCCCCCCCCCAAGGCTCCTGGAGGGTTGTGGGTTGAATGAACGCACACATTTCCCAAGAGCTAGTAAGTTTCAGGGACAATGCACTTTAAACCCATTTTTTTTTAATGAACATTTTTCTTCCAGAAATGAGCATCTTTCCTAAAGGAAACAGTCTTGCAAAGGTGGGAAGAGCCCACAGCACAAACTTGACTACGTGCAGCCATTTGCCAATTCCTCCACAGATCGTTTCTGGAGGAGAAAAAAAAAAAGCCCATTAAAGTGATTTTCCCAAAGGAGGGGTGTGGCCCCCCAGAGAAACGAGACTGCTCGTGTGGCTGGGTGGCAGACTCTGGCTGCATCTGGGACACGGCCACACTTGCCACCCACCCCCCGCAGCCCCCCAGCCGTCGGGGGCTTAGATGCCAGCCCCCCGCGGCCCACGCCCTGCCGCGAACTTTGCAAAACACACGTGCCTTCCCAGCTGCGTTGTCTGCTCCGGGCCCAGGATGGCGGCTGGGAAAAGACCCAGCCCTTTCCTGGACAAAACACCCTAAGTAAAGCAGGGGTGAGCCGGCCCCCCAGGGGAGGGCCAGCCCGCGGGCAAGCTGGGTCCGCCGGCAGCAGGCGAGGCTAGCACCCCTGCGGGAGTGGCCCGCGCCCAGGCTGCAGGTGCAGCTGCCTGGGGAGGGGGCGCGGCTGTGGGCTGGGGGCAGGGCTCGGCACAGCTCCACACCACCCTCCGTGGCCCCAGGACCCACGTCCAGCGTTTGCCGATCCAACGAACGTAAAGGGAAATCACAGTGTCCTCATGCGTGTTTCCAGGATGCCTCGTGGCTCGAACGTGGCTTTCGTGGCCTGAGGCCTCCGGCATCTGCGTTCTGTAAACTGCCTGTTCGCACGCTTCGCCCGGTCCCCTGTGGTGGCTGTCGTCGCCTTCTTGGTGCAAGAGCCCTGCGATTCGCAAGCCCTGGACGCGGCGACACCCCCCTCCCTCCCATGCTGCATGCTCGTGGCCGCGATGCGCCCTGACGAGAAACCCGTACCTTCTGTGTCACCAAGCGCGTGTTCCGTGTGCGCCTCGTGGGGTTTTTGACTCAGACGTTTTGATTACAAAGCTCTTGCCTACCTTTGAGGTGGCGGGGACCCTCTGCCGAGTTCTCTCCCGTGAACTCTGGAGCCCTGCCCTCGTCGGCTGAGGTTGGCAGGGACCCTGTTCTGGGTTCCCCTGGGAGAGTCCGTTTTAGTCCATAATGTCGCTCACACTTCACTTTCTCAATTTATTCTTAAACGGATTTTTTTTTTTACCTTCCCACGATGCAGCTATTTGTCCCTGGAAGAAGACTGGTCCCATTTGCACAGAAAACCCAAGCTCTCTCTGCGGGTCACTGCAGTTTCTTGCGAGAATACAGGGTGTACTGGTGACCGGGCGGTGGCGTGATAAAGCAGGTAAGAAACTGATTTCCAGCTCAGTGGTGGGAGGAATCATTAAACTTGACATTTTCTGTCGTGCGAAGTTAGAGCCTCTACAAGAACTAGAAATAATTCCAATCTACTTCCTATCCAATGTCTCGGAAGGGAGGCTCCGTGTTCTGAACACAAAATATAATGAGAACGAGACGCCCCAATTGCAAGTGCAAAAACTTTACCCCGGTAACAGTTGGGGTGTCGAACTCCCTCCTCTCTGTGTGTGTCTTCGTTCGCTTTACCGCTCTCTGTAAAAACGCTGATTTCTGTTTTTTTCTCTTTCTCTTTTTTTTCCTTTTGGACTCACACACCCATCTCCCCGCGTTTCTGTCTCCAAATTTGTAATTAATTATGCAAAATAGAGAAATGTGAGTAAGCAAATATCTAAGTCGACTTTCCCTTTTATTTTGCTGCATTTCATTAAAGTATGACCCACAGACAGAAAAATATGCAAACCGTGAGTGTACAGCTCAGTGAATTTCACAAAGCCAATGGATCATACAACCAGACACCCCTGACATCTCAGAGGCTGTCCAACCCCTTCCAGGAGTTACCCCTGCCCCAGGGGAGGCGGCCTTCCTGTCCATAGCAAAGATTCGCGTGCCTGCTGTTTTACCTTGCTCTCAGGAGAGTCATGGGATGTGTACGCGCTCTGTCGAGCATTGTTTTATTTGCATTTTTGGATTTTGGAGAGACTTTATTTTGGACTTCCTGTTTTTCCAGATTTATTGGTTAGTCTCATTTTCTTATTGACTTCGGTCAGGTTGTGTGTGAGTATCTATATTCAGTATCAATCCTTTATGTGTTGCAGATATGTCCCTTCGGTCCGTGGCTGCTGCTTTTTTTTTTTCCCTTAAAGGTGTCTTTTATGTCTAGACATAACTCAGTTCAGTGTAGTTCAGTTTACTGTCTTTTCTCCTGTAGGGTCAGTGCTTCGTGCATCCCGTTTAAGGAACATCGCCTGTTCCGACAACCGGCAGCTGTTCTCTCCTTCCCAAAGCCTCTTCTCTTACCTTTCCTGTTGGGATCTGTGCTCCTTCTAGAATCGGCTTTTTGAGGGGATATTGCAGAAAGTAGGCACCAAGAGTCATCTCGGTGTTTTGTGTGCGTGGCTCTCTGACCCGGCAGCACCTACTGACAAGACTGTCCTCGCTGTGGCGCCGTAACCGCACCTTGGCCGCAGCCAGGTGACCGCGCGTGTGTCTGTGCATCGCGGCAGGTGGTCTCCCGAGCCCCGCGTCCCCGTCACCCTGCATGTGACTGTCCTGCACCCACCGAGAAGGGGGCAGGTAGCTGTGGTCCCCTCCCCCATGCGAGGTCCGAGCGGGCCTCCCGACCTGTCTGGGCCGCGAGGATGGAGAGGATGGCGGGGATGGCGCGGGGTGGCCATGCCCGCTGGGCCCACCCTGAGACACCTGGCGTCTCTCTGGGATCAGGTGCTGGGTCAGAGCCCAGAATACGGGCCTGAAGCAGAACTGGCTCCGTGACCTGTCCCCGTGCAACAGCCTCTTGTGACAGGGGGAGTCCACTGCAAGGGTCGCATCCTCCAGGGCCTCACGCCCACAGGGACTCCTGCACTTAGTGGGCGCCTGCTGTGTGCCCTCGCTCACGGCCCCTCTCAACCACCTTCTGGAGGAAGAACGGCGGTGGCTAACGTTTCACACATGAAGAACCGGGTCTCAGGGGGCGTAAATAACTCCCTCAAGGTCACCCAGAGAGGGAGGGGTGGTCCGGGGCCGGGCTGCCTCTGACCCGCTGGGGAGCGGTGTGAAGGCCCCGGGCCCCGGGAGGGTCACGCGGCCCCTGGAGTCCCTGGAGTCTTGTTCTATTTTTCATTTTTCCATCTGTTGGCTCCAGCAGCTTGGGCCATATGGTGACGTCAACTCCTGTGCAGGTTCATTTTCTTCTCGGGAAGGGGTGTGATACACCGGTTGTTGCCAATCCCGGGGGCAGCGGAGGGGGACCCCTGGGGCCGTGGGGGCTGGGCCGCGGAAGCTCCGAGGAACGGGGTGTGTGGGGGGGGGCGGAGAAGGCGAGGCTCAGAGACGTCGAGGACCGTGTGGTTGACCGGGGCCGTGACGGTGTCAGGACAGAGGCTCCGCTCATGGACCTGTCGTCCGGGGCTCTTTTCGGCCACGCGGACACCGAGGCGCAGAGAACCCCGAAGGCCAGCCTGGGACGAGCTGCGTCCGGCCCACGAAGGGAAGGGGGCCGCGAGCCCACCAGCCACCCTCTCGACGGGGAAACCCATCGGGGGATCCTCCTGGCTGCTCGGCGCCGGCACCCCCGGGGCTCAAATACTGGGTCGTCCGCCTGCACACGTTGTCCCTCTAGAGCCGGTCTTCCAGGACGCGAGCTGGGCGTGCAGTGCTCTGGGAGGTGCTGCCTTGGAAGGTGGCCCTGTTGGTACCCTGCGTGTGCACCTTATGAAACCGGCGCTTTGCGGGTCCGATGGTTGAATGCTGGAAGCGCGTGTGGTTCAAATAAGTAAGGAGGGCGCCGCGGGCAGTAGGGTCAGCTGCGAGACCGGAGGTGGCGGCAGGAGGTGGGGGAGAGGCGCTCCCGCTGGACCCGGAGGCCCGCAGGTGGGCACCCGGGCAGGTGGGCAGGTGTGGGCAGGTGTGGGCCGTGCTCAGAGCCTGCGAAGCTGGGGCTGCACGTCAGGGAGGCGGGGTGGGGCGGACAGAGGACAGAGAGGCGTCCAGTTCCCAAGAGTGGTCTCCAGACCCTCTGTCCCTTCCTCCCCCGCCCCCCGGAGGTGTGCAATGCTGGGAGGCGGCCCCCGCAGCCCCCACCACCCTGTCCTCACCGGGACTCCGCTCTGCCCCGCTCAGCCTCTCTGCAGACAGCTGCTGCTTCTCGCAAAAGTGGGTATTTTAATTTTTAATCTGCTTTATAGAATAATGGATCCGGACCTCATTCTACCTTTCTATGATGTGAAGTATCACGTTGCTGCTGTTAGAGAGGTGTGGCATTGGTTCCACGGTGCACGCATTTGCCACATATCCGTGAAAGCGGCCGCTGGATTTTAAATATCAGACCTCAGTTACTCATCAGCTCCTCGTTATGTTTTGTGAGGAGAACATTTTTAGAATCATTAATAGTACTTTGTTACTTTTCTTTCTTAAAATGTCTATACGTTTTCCAGTTTTGAAGCTAAGAATGTCCCGGGACACACAGAAACGTTTGGTCAAACACCTCCTAAGAGCCACTCTGGTCGACTTATTTTCCCCTGTGGGGTCTCCTCTCCACTCTGCCTGGTGGGGACCCCGTCCTCTGGTTTTTGTTAATAAAGTTTTATTGGAACTCAGGCCACTCCTTCACACCTGTCCCGGCGTCCCTGGAACAGCGACCCGAGCCACCCGCGTGCTGACTGGCTTCTCGACTCTACTGCTGATACTGGTTATGTCTTAGAGCTTTTAAAACCTCTTGCTTTCATATTTGCTTTATTTATTTTATTTATTTCTTGAGACGTGGGGTTTTTCCTCAATAATTTTTTTTTAATTTTTCCTTTTTTTCCTTTTTTCTCTTTCTTTCTTCTTTAGTGGTTGGGGTTCTTGGGGCTCCACTACATTCGCATCTAGAGAAAAACTTACTGATCCTGCTCTTTGGCCAACGGACACGGGGAGCCACCGTGGAAACTTTGGAAGCTTCTCTCACCGGGTTCCTCACTGTGGCCCCCGGGGCTGGTGTGTTTCTCCCCTTGGCTCGTAGCGTTTCCCTTTCCGGGGAGTGACACACACGTCCCGGTGTTGAGTCTTGCTTCAGCAGGTGGACACGAGGAGAGGCCTGTGCGCTGTGAGTCAACGCGTGGTAGGAGAAAGCAAGCTCCCCACCCGTAAACACGCTCCGCTCGTGCAGACCATCCGGGCTCCTTACCCACAGCTCACAGCTGCGCCCGGCTCCGGCGCATGGCACCACTTGCATGCACGGTGCGTCTCTGAGTCACAGCGAGTGATTGACGTTTCTATTTGTTTGCTGTCTTATTTGTTGTCTCTTTGCCTTGGACCAGAGGCAGCCTCGCGAGTGTAGCCAGCAGGCCAGAAAAGGTGGTGCCGCCATGTGGGTTTGGCAAGTGTTTCTTAAGCACACGGAAAGGAAGATCTGAGTTGGGACACGGAGGAGGCTGGGGCTCTAGGGGTACCTCTGGGCAGGGCTGGGCAAGGACGTGGGAGGCCAGGGAGAGTGCGGCCACATGGGGGGCTCCTGTTGGCTGCTCAGCCTGCTAGCCCGTGTGTCTTGGGACCTCGGGGAGGCTCTGGCCCCAGCTAGACCCCAAATGCAGAGCAAGTGGGGCCACGTGGGAGGAGTGCCAGGACAAGGGAAGGCGAATGTTGGGGGACTTTGCTTCCGGCCAGGAAGGTGGATGCCCTGGCCCTGTGGCCATTCTCCGTGCCTGAGAATCCGGGAAACCTGCATGGGGTCCGCCCTCCCCGCCACCTCCAAGGGCACGCAAGTCCAGATGTGTAGCAGCTCTAGGAAGCCAGCGTGGCTCGTTCCTGGCTCTGGCCCTCAGTGCTTTTGGGTCGGAACTGCCCGAGCCCCGAAACATTCCCAGGGCCCTGCGCTCCACTGTCCTCCCTCCGTGCTTTCTGTTCCGCCAGGCCCGGCCCGGGACTTGGGGGTTGCCGCCTAGGAACCAGACCTCTCCTGTCTCCTCCGTGACATGCCTCTAGGGGGGTTCAGCGGGCACCTCAGCTTGTAATCATCTGCCTTAATCACCAAGGGCCTCTCCCTGTGCCAGTGGCTGTGGCTTGCGTGATGTTCGGCATTGAGAGGGCAGGACAGGAGAGGTTGTACAGGCAGGAGGGCTAGTCCAGACAGGGCTGGAAGCATCCGTCACCTGTTCCTCTCTGCTCTTCCCCGGCCCTGGAAGTCGGTGCAATTACTGTGCATTAGATTATAACCTGCAGGGATTTGTGGGCGGTTCAGAGAGGCGCCCCGCGAATGACACCTGGTCTAATCAGTTCTTTCAGTGTATGTCATTTCAAACTGGGCTCTGGTTGCGAAGGTTGATATGACCCCGGGCAGGAATTACGGCTCCCCGCTCCGGCCCGGCAGCACAGCCCGGTGTCAGCACGTCGTTGTCTGCCTCTTGCCCATTATTTCCAACAATAAATTGCGGGCCTGCGGCTGTGCAGCCAGGACATTTCTGATGATGTCAGGGCCGCCCGGGAGCTGATGACTTAATTTTCTCGGA
Organism: Ailurus styani; assembly: GCA_002007465.1. Classification (NCBI taxonomy): domain Eukaryota; kingdom Metazoa; phylum Chordata; class Mammalia; order Carnivora; family Ailuridae; genus Ailurus; species Ailurus styani. The sequence continues at coordinate 2,037,957 of LNAC01000193.1, forward strand.
AACCGCGGCGTCATCTGTCACTGCCCAGGACAATGGGAGCCACAGCCGCGGGGCCGTCACTTTTGATTTGGGGAAGGCGAGGCGAGGGCAGACACGTCCGGGTCAGTCTGGATCAGTGCGAGGGAGGGAGAGACAAGACAGCCCCCAAGACCCAGGAGCGGCTTGACAGCCTGGGTGACATCCTGCCTGCGGGAACGTGCGCCGGCCCCAGCCGGCCACCTCGGGACAGAGGGCGCTGCTGGGTCGTTTTGTGCTTTTGGAAGGAGATGTTGATGCTCCGCGTCCACTTTCCTCACCGGAATAAACACTCCCAGAGGGCGGGGGCCGCGGAGCCTTGGCCCTGGGGAGGCAGCAGAAGTGTCCGTGGCCAGAAGAGAAACCCCCGCGGAGGGTGAGGCCCGGGGGGAGCTGCGAGCTGGCACAGCGCGGGGGGCATGAGGCCTGGAGGTCGGGGGCCATCCCCGGCCAGCCCCCGGGGTGCAGATGGAAGTCGCCCCGCCTCGGCCACGGTGGGCCAGGAAGTAGAGCGGGGCACACACACGCGATGTCACGGGCGCGGGTCACGTCCTCGTTCTGGTCCCGCTGCGTGTCTGCTGGGCTCCTGCGTGTCTGTTCATCCTCCGAGAGAGGAAAACACATTTGCAGGGTGGTATCCTAAAGTTTTAGAGCTGCGGGAACTTTATTGGATTTTTATAAAATATACAATAAACAGGGAACTGTAATATTTCAATGAGAAGGAAAAGCAGGTCGGCGGTTCTGTGCGAGAAGGGCTGGAGGGTAGGCCTGTCGGACCTCATGGTGCAGACCTGGGGGCGGCCGTCTGCAGACGGGCCAGGGCGGGATGCTTCCCGCCGGACACAGGCAGGAATTCGGCCAGCGTCTGCCGTCTCCTTTTTTTTTTTTTTTTAAGATTTTATTTATTTATTTGACACAGAGAGAGAGAGAGAGAGAGAGAGAGAGAGAGAGA
>LNAC01000193.1:2038976-2094164 GCA_002007465.1 Ailurus styani
GCCCGATGCGGGCCTCGATCCCAGGACCCTGAGATCATGACCTGAGCCGAAGGCAGAGGCTTTAACCCACTGAGCCACCCAGGTGCCCGTCGGCCGTCTCCTGCAGAAGAAATCGTAGAACGGAAACTGATATGGAGCCTGTGGTCCTCACTTCGGAGAGGTGCAATCAATTCACGCATCAGTCGGCCGTCTCCTGCAGAAGAAATCGTAGAATGGAAACTGATATGGAGCCTGTGGTCCTCACTTCGGAGAGGTGCAATCAATTCACGCATCAGTTCAGCAAAGAAAGTCCCCTCCGGGTACTCAGACCTGCGGACAACACCGTCCTGGGCTGCGTCAACTGTCATGAGAGAGTCCAGCACTGATCCCTTCAGCTCGCGTGGGTGGTGAGAACCACTTCCTTTCAAAGCCACCTTTTCTGCGTCTGGAGGACGAGCTGGCGATTCCTCCAGTCCTCAAAGTTGAAAAGCCAGAGTTACCTGCACAATCAGGAGGAAGAGGGTCTGATGGGAACTCCTTTAGCTGAGCGTTTAGTGTCCAGCGGGCAGAGAGGAAGTGAATAGACGGTTGGTCACTTGTATCCTTGGCTGCTGCCCTCAACTACCCCAATGCACTGTCCACACACAGTGCCTGTTTCTGAGTCTTCGTCTTAGTCGTTTGTACCAGGAGCAAAGTAGGGAAATCTCAACTCTACCACGTCTGATTTCCTGAGCAAAAGGGTGTGTGTGTCAAGTCCTAAGGCGTCAGTGTAAGTGAAGAGACTGATGTTCTTGTGGGCAATCTCCGAATTCTTTCCGTCGCTTCTGCTCTGAAGCTAGAAGCCTCTCGGTGGAACAGGTGCATTTTAGGTGTTCAAAAAACGTTCCAAGACCCTGTGCTAATCAAGACACCTTACGTGCAGGATGTTCCTCTGCCTGAGACAAGGGGCAAGCCTCCCCGGACACATCTTCCTCCTTGGCCGTACAACACAGCTCCTTTCTCATGGCGTGTTCGAGAGCTGGCCTCACCCCATTAGCGTGGGGTTCCCGGCCAGCTGTTATCAGCGGCCAGAAACGGGAGACACGGCGTGAGTCGGCAGGGCGTGTGGAACACCCGCAGCCCGTGGGCGCTGTCTGGACCAGATCCGCTTCCCCTACACGCCTGGAGCTCTCTGGACACCTGGGGTGCATTCTGACCATTGCGGGAGAGCCTGTGGGCACTCGCCCCGTTCGGCCCTGGTCTGTAGAGCGGTGATGCCCCACAGAACCACCATCTAGCCTTGTTTCCCAGAAATGCAGGGGTCTGCTGCAGCGCCTTACACGATAGAAATTTTTCCCCCATATAAAAGAGGTCTTTTCAAAATTCTAGATCGATGGTTGCAGAATGCACAAAATCAGCTTGAGGGGCCCTGACCGGTCCCCTCAGTCCCAGAGCCAGCTCTCGGGGCTGTGGATTGCTGCCTTAGCCGTTCATTCCTGCAGCGGAAACTGTTTCTAGCCAGCTGCTTATCCTGTCGTATTTTCTTTGATTCGGCTTTATTGAGGTATAATCAACAAGTAGAATTGTGATATACCTAATGTTCACAACATGATGATGTGGTACACGTATGCAGTATGAAAGACATTCGCCACCAGGCTAATTAACACTCCCATCACCTCACACATTTACCTTCCTCTTTTTGGGCACAAACACTTAACTTGTATTCTCCTGGCAAATTTTAATCATCCAATCCGATGTTATCAGCTGCAGTCTCCGTGTTATACATGAGCTCCTCAGACCTTATTCATCTGATAACTGAACGTTTGTCCCTGTTACTGACCTTGCCTCACTTCCCCAGCCCCGGCCCCTGGCCGCCACCACTCCACTCTCTGTTTCTAGGAGTTTGACTCTTTTAGATCCAAATATAAATGGTACCATGCAATATCTGTGTCCATTCTACCCCAAGCAATCTACTCACGCAAAGCAATCCCTATCAAAATGCCATTGGCATTTTTCACACAAATAGGAAAAACAATCTGAAAATGTGCATGAAACCACAAATGACCCCAAAGCAATCCTGAAAAAGAACAAGGCTGGAGGTATCATGCTTCCTGATTTCGAGCTACAGGACAAAGCTGTAGTAACCAAAATAGTACGATATTGACAGAAAAACAGACACACAGATCGATGGAACGGAACAGGAAGCCCAGACATGAACCCAAGCATATATGGCCCATTAATTTATGAATGCAAGACTGTGCAATGGGGAAGGAACATTCTTTCCAGTGAATGGTGCTGGGGAAACAGGAAGCGCTTGCAGAAGAGTGTAACTGGACTGACTGACAGCACATACAACGGTGTATGTATCCATCAAAACGGATCCCGTTGTCTTAATAATTACTCATCTAGAGGGCTTTAGGTTATGAAAGTTGTTTGAAATGTTAATATCCTAGGGGAAAAAAATCACAAAAAGGTAGCCAATGAGGGTGTTCTAAAGTCCATGGAAGGTGGGGGACCCTGGGTGGCTCAGTCGGTTAAGCGTCTGACTCTTGATTTCCGCTCCAGTCTTGATCGCAGGGTCGTGAGGTTGAGCCCCACATTGGGCCCATTGCTGCTGAGCCTGGAACCTGCTTAAGGTTCCTTCTGTCCCTACCCGCACGGAAAAGAAAAAATAAATAACTAAACTATAAAGTGGGGTGGGGGCAGCACATTCAGGAGATTGGTGAGGCTTCCAGGAAAGCAATGGGAAACTCCTTAGCCAGACAGTCATTGGGTGGGAACAGACGTGTCTCTGGTGCACCCAGACTTTGGTTCCTTCTTCCTTCCAGGAGCCAGAGCAGGGAGGCGGACTAGAACCTATTGACCGTTGTTCGAATCCCCTAATGACACTGGAGCAAATAGCTGTGCTCCTTGGAGAGCAGCAAGGAGAAACAGTAGGTGCTCAATAAACACCTTGCCCTTGGGCGTGGCACTGTGCTGGGCGCAGGGGGCTGGGTCTCTAGCTTGGCGCTCTGGCCGCAGAGTGGCCTGCATGTGCTGTCCCCTGGGCGTGGCCCTGCACCCTTGCAGGAGCGGGGGCTTCGTGGCTGCCAGCCTGGGGCTGCCCGAGGATGACCACCACGCTTGGCTTCCTGTTGGAAGTGCTTGGGACCTGGACAAAGCTGGTCCTTCTCACTCCCCGAGGACAAACATCAGATACGTGATGATTTGCTGTGTTAGAGGACATTTCCCCGTGCTTGGCCCCTTTCCCCTCCGCTGGGGACTCTTGTGTTCCTACCAGGCATCGCCTGCCACCCTCCACATCTCTCATTCGGCTTCACACGGAAGCCCTGGAGCCACTATGGGACTGGCCACCGTCGGCCTGTTGGTGGCAGGGCCGGGACGGGAACCTTGTGTTCAGACTCCGTGCAGCTCCTGTGCTTTATTGCCCCCAGACGGTCCCTGGTGGAGTGAACCAGAAGAGCTCCTGAATGATCGTGATTTTAAAATCTTTCATGGGGTGCCTGGGTGGCTCGGTTGGTTCAGCAGCTGCCTTCGGCTCAGGTCAGATCCCAAGGTCCTGGGATCGAGTCCCACATCGGGCTCCTTGCTCGGCAGGGAGCCTGCTTCTCCCTCTGCCTGCTTGTGCTCTTTCTCTCTGACAGATAAATACATAACATCTTTAAAGAGAAAAAAATAAAATCTTTCGTGGGTATCTTTGGGAAGGTTTAGAGTAAACCCGGGAAAGCAGCAAAGCAGAGTTCTGGATTCATTTATTTTAAAGTCATCAAGGACATTTCTTTAATATGACAAAATGTGTCCAGCTCAATCCCGAAAACCAGCTTAATGGTAAAATGCTCCAAGGATTCTCATTAAGGAGCCACCAGAGAAAGGAACGCACTAGGACCCTGTTGTGTATGGTTGTGCTGGTGGTGGTCGCCAGCAGAATCACGAAAGAGAAAGAAAATCAGCAATATATAATAAAATATATAATTAGCAATATATAATTACAAGGTTATATGATTGTATAACTAGATCACCCAAGACAAAACCCAACTCCAAGACCAAGCGATTAAAAGAATTCAGCAAGGTGTCAGGGTTCAAAATTATCAAGCAGCAAGCAATAGCTTTACGTACCAAACACAAGGAAGAACTAGTTGGAAGAAATCCATCGCCAACACGAAACTGGAAATAATTAGGAATAAACTTAACGAGACATTTACAATACCTGTACAAGGGAAGCATTCCAGTCCTCCCAGGGATACAAAAGACACTTTGACAAATAAAGAGCCATCCTGCGGTGTTGGCTGGGGAGACAGGATGAGGTCACGCCTGCCCGGATGTCCCCGACACCAGCTCGTGAGCGAGTGGGCAGAAGCCTCCATTCCCCACGGGGGATGCAGTGTCCCCACAGCAGGGTGCTGGCCCCTGCCGGGGCTCCCATCCGCGTGGGGCAGACGCTGCGGTCTCCCGGGACGGTCCCTTCTGTACCTCCCTGTCAGTCAGGGAGGAGTGGCTGAGTGTGGCCCACAGTCGCAGGGAGAGGAGCTAGCCGTCCCTTTCCACGGAGGAGTGTCATTTCCAAATATGAAGCTGTTTTAAAGCAACCACATGGGCAACTGGACGAGACAACTGTGTAACAGTGAAGATAGGTTTGCATCTCACACCTGACTCCAGGATAAATTCCAAAAGGGTTAAAAACTTAAACGTAGGAGTAAAACCGGCAAGGACGAGGGGGAGTCAGCAGTGGATTTCTTCCAGCCTGGAGCTCAAAAGGCCAAGATGCACAAAACCCAGAAGCCATAAAATTAAAGAAGAATGAATCTGGCTGCTTATGGCCCTTTTGCCATGCGGAAATTTCTTTCTTTCTCTTTGGTCCAAAGAGACATGAGATGGGAGAATATGCTTTCTGGGAACGTCCCGGACAAAGGGCGAATTTTCCTAACAGGTACAGTGCCTGCCTGTGGACATAGACAGAGACTCGTGATTCCACAGGAGAAAGGCGGAGAGCGTGAGGAGAATTCACAGCGAAGGAAACGAAACGGCACTTAACGCACGACGAGAAGTGCCAGTACAATATTTGGAGAAGATCTTTCCTACCTTCCGAACCGGCCCCATTGGTGAAAGCAGGGTCGGAGGGTCCCTGCTCCCTCCACGTGCCCCGCAGGACAGACGCTGCTGTCATTATGGAGTCAAGCTGGCGATACTCACTGACGTTCTAAACCTACTCTGTAGCCCAAGGATCCAGACCATGTACTGTAATATAAATATGCACCCGTAGAATAAGCAGTAGAGTCTAGAATATGGCACACTACACACACACACACACACACACACAGATGGAATTCTTCGTACGCTCACGAGAGAGCACCACGGTTTATGAAGAGCAAGAGAAAAGGTGTGCATTGGTATAAACTGACCATTTTTTGCATGCGGTAGGTAAGGAATATAGCTGGTGTGTCAGACGTGTGAGTGTGACCTTCAGGCGGGCGCTCGTTTTCGAAGCGAGGCAATGCCTAGCAGCGTAAACTGCTCCACGCTAACACTCTCCGTGTTACGTTAGCTTCCTGGGCTGAGGGCTGGGGAGGGCATGGAACGGGTGGAGGAGACAGTCTGCCGGAGACTCCTGTGTTATGAAAATAAGATCAACCCCCTGAAATATGAAAACAAGCCAGGAGTTGCCTGATGTGTCTCTGTCTGGAGTCCTGAGTCTGAAGGTCAAGGCCAGCAGACAACGAAGCAGGACGTGATCAAGTTTAAAAGTGAATTACGCCTCCGGGAAGAAGGGCAGCGGGATGGTGGGAGGGCCAGACCCGGCCGCGTTCGCAGGCCTTGCTTTGGCCTGGATGCTCTGAGCCACTTTGTTGTAAGTCCTAGAGAAGGAATCTGGAGGCCCATCAGCTTTGGGGAGGCTCCGTGCTTATTTTCCCAGAACATCAGAACCCAAAGTTTACAGACGAGGCTCCAAAGGTCTCAGCTCATTAAAAAAATGCCATCGCAGAGGCTCTGCATTCCCTGCAGGGCGATTCTGGGGCGGATTGCCCCTTGTTCCCGCGAGCAAGGAAGCCGCGGGGGCTGGTCTGCACGTGGCCAACCTATGGTCCACTGTCACTGTTGCTTTTCTCTGTCCCTGTGTCTTAACAGCGAAGAAAACCATATACTTCAGGCCAGTGATCTCAGACGTTGTCACCTCGGACACGCTCCTACCAGGGCAACAATGGGAGGGAGGAAATTCAGTTTTGGGATGTGGCAACAGAAGGGCGCTCGGCACAGCATTCTTGCAATAATAGAAAATACTGGAAGAACATTCAGGTTAATCAGGGAATTTGATAAAATGTCATAGAATAACCCATACAACGAAAGCCCATGAAGCCATCGTATCGCTTGTATGTATAAATGATAGGAAACGGGGAAGATGGTGTATTTCTGTGGAATGACACAAGAACTTATAGCACAAAACTGTTTTTAAGTACATATTTACGTATATGTAGGTTTGTATACCTTAGAAGGTAACAAAGCAAGACATAAATGGTGCTTATCACCATGCATTGGGATTACAGGTGTGACTTTCCTTTTAACTTTTGAAATAGCTTGACACTCTGGCAATGAATATAATTTATAACCAGAAACAAAGGTGTTTGCAGTTGACGGCATGGAGCTGGAGACAAGTTCACTTGCACGAGGCGGAAAACTTCCCTGTGTATTTAAAATAGACCAACTTAGCAGCGATCTTTGTCCCCATAATGACAAAAGAAGCCAAACGTTCCTCTTAGAAGTTTGTCTGGAAAAGCAATGCTCGGGCGCCTGGGTGGCTCAGTGGGTTAAAGCCTCTGCTTTCGGCTCAGGTCATGATCCTGGGATCGAGGCCCGCGTCGGGCTCTCCGCTCAGCAGGGAGCCTGCTTCCTCCTCTCCCTGTCTCTCTGCCTGCCTCTCTGCCTACTTGTGATCTCTCTCTCTGTGTCAAATAAATAAATAAATAAAATCTTTAAAAAAAAAAAGAAAGAAAAGCAATGCTCTTTTTTCCTGATGACTTCCCCCCCATGACTTTTTACAGTAGGAAAGGCTCGCTGGAGGAACTTCCAACAAAGCGTGTTTTATTATCTTTCACGGGGGGTGATCTGCACAAGGCGTGTGTGGCTCCCCATCTGTCTGCTTCCGGTTCAGGAATTTCCAGGGTTGGTGGGAGGAGGAGGGTTTTCTGCTGCGTCTCCTTCCCTGTGCAGCCCTGTTGATGGGTCGACGTTCCTGTGTCTGATGAATTATTAATGGAAGAAGCTGTGAGACCATAAATATTCAAGGGGACACATCTGGTCTCCCTGATGCTTGATGTAGGGCAGAAAAAGTACGTTTTTACTGAGTAGAACACCTTGTCAACCCCAAATGTCTTCTTGCCTGGGTCCATGCTCTACAAGCGGATAAAAGAATCTTCTGACTTGTCCCAGAGTCCAGCCGAGACACATGGGGGTGAGCGTACCCGTGTGCGGTTTTGCCTGGATGAGCTCAGGTTCGCACACAGCTCCCGCCGGCTCCCTTAGTGGATCCGAGGCCGCCTGCGGGTTGGGTGGGGGAGAGAAGTCTCCCCCAGACACTTCTATTCAGCTGGAAAGTGGCCTTTAACATACCAGTGAGGCCCCTGAAGAGGAGAGAAGGAAGGGGGAGCAGTCATGGAACATCTGGGTGTGGGCGTTGGGGGGAGGCTCGGCGGCAGGGGGCGGGCAGGGTCCCGCTCTGGCTTCGACAAGGTCCTTCCTTCCCGTTTTCCACCCCCAGAAAGATAATGAGCGTCTGTTTGAACGCACCCCTGCAGAAGCAAGGTGGTCAGAAGGACCAGGTCGGAAGGAAGAGCGTGCAGGGCACGGGCGTGCTTCTGGCCTCCTCAGCGTCAGCCGAGTCCTCTCCGTGGGGCACCAAGCGGCCCGTCGTCAGCACCCAGTCCTCCACTCCTGAGGACCCTTACGCATGCAGGATTTCCTGAGCCAGACCTTTTGAAAGCATGTTTCATCCCAAGGAATGTTAGTAGATACTATGTGGACATCAGCGTTCTTCTGCTTCCAAACCAGTTTGGGAGACAGAGTGAAACAGCTTTCAAGGCCTCTGAGAAGGAGTATGGAAACTGCACTGTACTGAGAGCCCCTAGGAGCCCCTCAGGGAATGCCCCCCCACCCCCCACAGAGGACATTCGGGTGTCTGGACACTGTTCTTGTGAAGCTCGCTGGCTGCTGCAGGGAAGGGGTGTTCGCTGACACCCAGTGGGGAGGGTCCGGGACGCCACCAACATCCCATGTGTGTAGGACCAACCTGGGAACAAGGAATTATCGGGCCCAACAGGTCAGTGCTGCTGGTCTGGACACATGACGTCCCCTGCCCAGCCTGGCCCTCCCCGCACCCTCCCTGCTCTCTTGCAGGATGCACACAGGAGGGAAGGATGCGGGCACGCCTACTCTAAAGTGACCGGAACCTGCTAGGCTGCGTGTCAGGCCCTGTAAAGTGCCCAAGTCCCCGCAGGCCACCCAGGGCGTGGCACCCCCTCCCCCCCAGATTTGCCTCCATGCTCCCACGTGTTGGCAAGCCTCTGTTGGACACTGATCGCCGGGGCCAGAGCTTTCTAAAGGAGGCGGGCTCTGCTCCCGCCATCCAGTGATGGCTCATCTTCAAATATCTGAATGAGGACAGGTCTTGAAGCATTTAGGAAAGGCTGAGCACCGGATTCCCCTTCACCCTGACGGATGTTGAAGCGGTTTAATTGTTTGTAGAACACAGAGCTTCTTTTCTTTTTTTAAGATTTTATTTATTTGTTGGAGAGAGAGAGAGCATCAGCAGGGGGAGGGTCAGAGGGAGAAGCAGACTCCCCGCTGAGCAGGGAACCCCATGCAGGGCTCGATCCCAGGACCCTGGGATCCTGACCTGAGCCGAAGGCAGCTGCTTACCCAACTGAGCCACCCAGGCGTGTTGGCATTCCTGTTCTCACGTGAGTGGACCCGCAGGGAGCCAAGGAGGCTGGTCAGAAAGGGTTTGAGGAAGTGGGTTTGCACATGAGAATAGGAATGCCAACACGGGACCCCTAAAAACCAGCTCCCGGCCTCCAGGGCCAAGAGCGCGTAAGCTTCAGGTGGCCTCATCGGCCTGAGCCACCATCTGCCAAATGCAGCAACAGAGGCTCTTTACGCTACACACAGATGCTGGGGTCACGTGGGCATTTAATTGTGTTTCAAATTCTCTTTCAATGCCAAGCTGCATCTGTGATTCTAGAATCCAGCACCATCGGCTGGGAATGAGCCTGCCCGGGGGGCCCTCAGCCAGCTGATCCGCGAGACACCGCATGCTGAGTCCGTGGCCCCCTCCCCTGACACGCTCAGGACATGGAGAGCCGCCTTCCTTCTCACCGACGTCTGCCGGTCTCCGCCCGAGCTACAAGTTCGTGTCCCTGGAGAGCTTTTTAAAACACAGATGCCTCGCCTTCCCTGTGTCTGAGTTCAACTGCTCTTGGGTGTGATTGCCTTTTATTAAGGTAAAATTCACGATGCAGAAAATAACCCTTGATGGCGAACAACCAGCCACACCGACTGCAAGCATCGCCCTCATCCGGCTTCAAAACAAATAAAACCCCTTTCCCATTAAGCGGTTTGTTCCCTTCTCCCCTCCCCCCAGCCCCCAGCCACCGATCTACATTCGGCTTGTATGGATTTCCCTATTCCGTACATTTCATATAAATGCAGTTATGCAATATGGGAACTTTGGGTCTAGCTTTTGTCACCAGCGTAATGTTTTCCAGGGTTGCCCGCCGTGTGGCACGTCCCTACTTCATTCCTTTTTAGGGTTGACTAATAATAAATACTACAGTGTATGTGTCTAGCATGAGTCGGTCATCCATGTGTCTGTTGATGGACGTCTGGGTCGTTTCCGTCTTGGGACCATCATGAAGAGTGTGGCTGCGGACAATCGGTTACAAGCGTTTGTGTGAGTCCCCGTTTTCGATTCTTGAGGGCACATTCCCAGGAGTGGAATTGCTGGGTCAGATTGTAACCTTGTGTTTAAGTCTTTGAGGAACTGCCGCACTGTTTGCGCGAGGAGGGACCATTGTACCCTCCCTTCAGCACCGGATGGAGGTTCCTCTTTCTCGGCGTCTTTGCCAGTATTTACTTTCCGTTCGTTGCTTTTGTTGTTGCTGCTGGTGGTGTTCCAGCCACCCGAGCACCGAGTGGGTGACAAGCGGCGTCTTCTTGGGGATCGATCCATGCCTCCCCACTGACTCAGGAGGTTGAGATCCTTTCTGCGAGCCTGCGGGCCATTTGTACGTCTTCTCGTAGGTCCTTTGCCCGTTTTCGAATTGGGTCGTCTGTCCTTTTTGTGGTTGAGTCGGAGGAGGTCTTTATATGTTCTGCATGTTGGCAAAGAGCTTCTCCTATTCTGTAAGTTCTTTCCACTTTCTTGATAATATCCTTTGATACACAAAAGTTTTCAGTTTTGATCAAGTTTGATCCATTTTTCTTTCACTATTGGCACTTTTGGTATCACATCTAAGAATCCATCGCCACACCCAAGGTCATGAACTCACCCTGTGTTTCCCTCTGAGCGTTGCACGGTTTCCGGCTACTGACCCATATCTAGTTAGTTTACATGATGTGACGTACGGGTCCAGCTCATTTTTGCACATGGACGTCACATTGTCTCGCCCAAGCTTGGACGTGGGTTCTTACATACCTCCTCCCGGACGGTGCTCATGCGCAGTCAGATGAAGCGTCCCTGGCCCGCCGCACCACCAGCCCCGCCCATGCCCGGCGCTCCCGGAGTCTGACAGGTGCACCCTGCCCGTGCCACGCCCACTTCCTGCAGTCTCTCCCTCCACCGTGGAAGGCTGTCTCCAGTCCAGGGATGGGGAAAGTTTTGGGCTCAGCTTCTGATCAAGACCGCCTGTTCAAAGTCAATTTCTCTGGAATGCAGGCTTTTGGAAACTTGCTAGGAAGGCTTAGGGGTTTTCTCCGCTTCCAGCCTAAACGCATTTTAGGTTTATGAGCCTGGGTTTGGCTCAGGCTCCTGCTGGCTATGAGTCTGTTATTTGCTGGACACCTTTGCTGGCCCCCGAAGCCATGGCTCCTTACCTGGACCACCTTGTGGCATCACTGCTTTGTTCTCTGGGCACAGCCTCTGGGCCTGACCATCCTGATGGGCTCCCTCCAGTGACCTACAGAAGAGTTCCCCTTGGGGTCCATGCTCCAAGCAGCAAAGAATTGATCTATCAGGAGGTGTTTGGTGTTTTGGATCAGCAAGGAATTGATCTATGAGGACATTTTTGGTGCTGACCTGGTGTTTATAGTTCCTGTCCCTGGTCTCATTTCAGCAGAACTTGTGAGTTAGGTATGGCCAGGGTTGGTTCCATTTTGCCGAAAGGAGGTGGGATTCTGACCGCGAGTTAGATCTGGGCTCCAGCCTTGTGCTCTTCCTGCCTGGTGATGGCAGTACCTTAGGGAGGCCTTCAGTCCTGCAGAAGCAGCACCTAGTACCTCTGGGTACCTGTGATGGTAACCTCTGTTTATGGGGCAGTGACTTTACTCCCACTGCAGACAGAGACTCACCTGTCTTGCAGCCGTGAGGTGCCTCAGCTGAGCGCCTTCTCCTCCGCTGTGCAACACCTGCTGCTCGGACAACTGGACATGAGCACCGCCCAGGCCGCTCGGCCCCCCGGCATTTGTGCCAACTCGGCGGGAACATCAGGGTTCTGCACTCGTGTCCCGAATTCCGGACCCGGTGCCGTGCTCAGGGAGGGGCTGCGCTATAATTATCCCGCCGTCCGTCTGCCTTCTCCTTGGGCTCACTTACCCTCGGAAACCAGTCTATTTTTGCGAAAGAAGAAAGGGCTTCTCTTACGGCTGGAGGGTACATTGACAGCATCAGTTACCCCTTTGGCCGTCCAGGGCTCGATGACATTTCTGGGAGCTGCTGCACAATCCTGAGGGAGCAATTAAAATTCCGGAGCGGCATCTCCCTAAAGCTAAAGCCGCCCGGCCCCCGTCGGAGAAGGTGCGGTCCTCCAGCAGCGTGGCCGGGAGGGAGGAAGCCCGTGCCAGGGGGCCACCCAGTGGCCCAGCACAGGCTCGGGATTCGGAGGGAGACCCCGGCGACACCCCGTGCCCGCATGCCCACCCCAGGGTCCCCTTCCAGAGAGCGCCACACGGCACCCATCGCACGCCTTTGTGGGGCAACTCCTTCCCTTGCGTGTGAGAAGCAGACAAGACTCTCCTCGCCCGCGAGAAAGTCACTTCCCTTGGCAGGGGTAGAAACTCGACAAATCTGACTGTCGGCAGGGGAAGGGGGCGACGGCCCGTGGCCAGTCACAGCGAAACACGTCCTGGCGATCAGACACGTGAGCCCGCTGAGTGTGGGTGACGAGTGAACCTGACACGTCCTGTTGAGAGGGGGGCAGGAGAAAGTCATCGTACGATTTATGGGGATCGTTCAAGCACAAAACTAGACCCTGTGTTCATAGAGGATACATGTTGATTAAACACAGCGGACGCAGAAGTGCTATAATATTAACATTTCTTCTGTGTGGCTGTGGCTAAAAGCCCCACATGGAAACAAGGATGCTCGCGTTAGTATTATTCTTACTACGTGTTTGTTACTGTCCGGGCTTCAGGCCCCGGCATCTTACAGGGCTCCGAAGCAGTGGGGAGGCCGCTCTGCGGTCGGCCCCCGCTTCTGCCCGTGAAGGGGCTCCCGTCTCCGCAGCGGTGACCTCGGCTTCGTCCGTGAGCCCAGGCCCTGCGCACCCCCAGCCCGCCCCAGGGAGCTGTCCTGGGACCTGGGGGCTACCGGCCTCCGGTCTGCTCCGGGCTCGCAGAAGGCCACGTGCCCGCGGGCGGGCGGGGAGCAGGCAGCAGGGACCGAGGGGTGGGTGTGCGGGAGGCGGGCGGCGCGCGGGGCTCTGCTTCCGTGTGGACAGGGCCGCAGGAAGGCTGTCACCGCGCCGAGGCTGCCGGGCGGCGGAAGAACCACGGTCTAGGCCACGGCGGGGGTGTCTCCCCGGAGGCGCTCTCACCTGTTACCCGCCCCCAACCATGCCAGGATCCCACGGAGCGCCGGGAAGAAAGCGCGTCCCCAAGCCTGCCCCTCGGACGGCAGCCAACGTTGCGCTCCGACCACGGATCCCAGGGAGACGTGCCCACTGCCGCCCTGAATGACAGTTCGGAACTTGGGTCACATCTGTGGGGCTCAGCGGGCAGCTGTCTCACTGGGGTCCATTGGGGTGAGGCTGACCGCCCGTGGGCCCAGAAACCCGGCTCCCGCCCCCACAGCCCGCGGTCCACGTCTGTATGCTGTGCCCACATCTGCCGGGGACCCACAAGCCCGGGCCTGGGCATCTGGCATGCTTGCTCTGGGCTGGCGGGGTGCAGCCTCCCAAAAGACACAGTTTGGGAGCCACCTGTCTCTCTGGGTCGTGGTTGCTGCCTCTCCTCCCCGCACCTGCTCCACACAAACCTACTCTATCGGGTTCCTATCCAGCCCGTGACGTTTGGCATCACAGCAACGTTGTGCCCAGAGAAGCAGATCTTGCAGGACGATTGCTAACATGCATGGGAGGGGCGCAGAGATAAAGGAAGTTTCCAAAGGGATTTTTACAGGATCCTGGAGGTCAGGCTCCTGTCAAGCTAAGGTTTGCCTTTTGCCTCTAGCAAAGTATTAACTTGGAGGCCGCTGACTTCCTGGAGGACGGTCACTCTGCCTGCAAGGACTTGTCAAAGGGCTGCAAGCTGTAAGGAGATTTAATTTTTTCTACGTTTCTTTTGCCTTTGTTCTCACATCATATGACACAACTGTCCCCTTCTCAAAAATGATTTTCTGAATGGAGAGCTGCTTTTCTGAGCTCCACGGGCCCATCGCTGATGTGGGGCAGGAAGCGCGAGTTGAAGCCTTTCCGCGAGGCACCTCGTCAAGGCTTCTGTTAAATAGCGAGGAAAGAACTGGAAACATATTGGGCAGTTTTCATTCCCACCAGCTGGGAATGAGGGTGCGCCTAGCCATTCCAGCACCACGTGTGCTTGGTTATGGCCATTGTGTCATCATTTCTTAGATTCACTGATTCGTTTCTTAATTGAAAGATTGACTATTGTTTTCATAATGTACTCATTGTAATTATTAGTGATATGTAACTTTTTTGAGCCGCCTACTTGTATTCTGAGTTCAGTTTTCTATTCAGATGTTTCTCTTGTGTAAGACATTTAACGAAGGCAGATGAGAACCGTGACAATCTAATGTAAATCATATATAATTAAACAAGAAAAGAATATTGCCATGAATCAAAACTCAAACTCAGAAACTTAGAAGAGACTCGGAGAACTAAGAAGGGCAGGCCGTGGGGACTCCTCAGACTCAGGAAAATAGAAGAAAAGACACAGCTCCGAAATGACGACTAGACCATGAACAGGAACAGCGGACAGGAGGTGCGACCGGAAGCACGAGGAGGAACGTAAAGGAGGCAAGAAGTGCCAAGGGGAGACTATGGTATCGTGAAGTATCGTTCTTTTGATTTTCCCCCCATTCTCTTAAAAACGTAAAGACCATCCTTCACTAGTGTGTCACACAAAAATTGGTGGCAGGTTGGGCACAGAGACAAACTGAAAGCAGGCCTTCGACATATGAGTTTGGGTTGTGGGGGGGACACAAAATTCACGGCGACTGGAGGGTACGGACACAGAAGAGACGGAGGAAGGGACGCACGTGGGTGCAATTGGAGTTTGTCCTTCCTTGAAAGCAGCTCCGATGAGCATTACAGAAAGTGGCTTTCCATTTGTTGTTGGAATATCAGAGGTGATGTGTGTGGGTTTTGTTTTTTTTTTTACTTTTTTTATAAGTCAGTTTATCTTGTTTTAAAAAGATCCACGTGGAGGTGGGACTGGTTCAAAAAGAACGGACCCATGATTGTTAAAACAAAGATTCCGAGGTTCAGATCCTATTAGTTCTTCATCCTCCGCGTGGGACCCCTGGTCCACACGATAGATCTGTAAACCGCATTGCACGCCCTCACTGGGACCTCAGCCGGCAAGGCTGCCTTGCCGTTTTGGAGAAAGGGACCTAAGGCCCAGTGCTTTGGGCATAAACATGACTTGCATCGTGTTGGTCGTTGCCCTGGGATCTGCAAGCTTGGCTCCAACGGCGCCCGAGGAGCCAGGGATGGGCCCCTGTCGCCCATGCCAGGACGGAAGGCAGGCTTCCTGCAGCTGTGAGGAATATCCGCGGAGTCCCTTGCAGCCGGTGGGAGTCCCTGGGCGCGGGCGCGGCCTGAGAGCCAGCGCCTCCGCATAGCCGCAAGGGCAGAGCCGCGCTCTCCACGCCGTGCCGTCCGAGGGATCCGAGGGACCGGGGCTCCTCACGGCCTCCAGTCTGTCCCCTCCGCGCTCTGCGGCACGCGATCAGCTACCAGGCTCCCCAGAATTTGTAAAGGAACGTGCCTGTGATGCTAAGCTCCTTTTACACTTTCAGAAAAGCGATCATTCCTCCTCAGCATTCTGGCGAGGCTTCGAAGCACCTACAGCTTTTATTACAATGACATTATTAGAAAAGCAGACAATTACAAAACCAGACAAGGCCTCCGAGTCTTCCGAGGACCAAGGAAGGAAATAAAGATTTCATTGCAAGTTTAACACCGCAGCGAAAGCACAGAGGCATCGCAAGGACGGGAGGTAGTGAATGAAACATGTTCATTATTTCCCGAAGTCGGCCGTTCCCACCAGGGAGAAAGACCGGTTCAGGCTAGCTGCTCCCTTCCAAGGCGCTGATGTCGGCAAGCGGCTTCGTTTTGGGTGTGGAGAGAGGAGACACGCACCGTTCAGCATGTTCCCGTCTCAGACGGGTCCCCATGGGGATTTTGGCCACAGAGAGCTGAGAGCAAATCCGAGTCTTCAAGGAAATAACTAAACCAGCAGGCTTCCCAGTGTCGTGCTCATGAAGGGGGGCGGGGAGGGCCCCTTGCTCCCAGTGGTCCCAGTTCCTGCTGGTAAGAGTCCTCGCAGGGTGTGCGGGCTTGGAGCAAGGGTCCCGTTGCTCAGTCAGCAGCCTGTGCGCCTGGGCTGTTGGTCTTCCGTGCAGAAGGGCCACACGAAACCCTGCCCAGAGGGGAGGGCGCTCACTTGAGTATCTTCCCACGGCGTACCTGCCTGGACTTCAAGAAAAGGCTGGCATCGGACCGTGGGTCAGATACAACTTTCTCTTAAGTGTATTCTTCACTTTGGCTCCCCACGAAGCACGGACAGCTGACCACGAGGGGACACAGCATGACCTCCATCTTTCCGTTCGTATAAACCCGTCAAGCCTGGTCTTCCGTTCCCAGTCCAGCCTTTCTGGGAGGTTGTCCCTGAGCTCCAAGGCCTCTGTCGTCTCCCTCGTGATTCTTGACTCTCCCGACCAGCCCCAAAGCGCAAGTCCCTCCATTCCTTGGCTCTGTGCTCCCTGATGGAAGGCCGCGGGCCCAGCATCCGGGGCCCATCAAGGAAGAGTGGTCACGACCCAAGGGAAGGCTGATTTGCACAGCCGCTGACACAGCGGCCCATTTTGGGGGGATTTGGGCAGGAAGCCCTCCCGCACAGCGCCTGGGAACCGGGATGGCCGGCATCCCCTCTCCAGGAATTACCCTGTGAACTTCTGAGTTCAGTCCAGCCTACGAGCCCACAAAGCCACATGCAAGATCCCACACTCCAACTGCTTGGGCAAATGACCGTGATGGCTTTGGAACTTGAAAGTGTTTCTTGGAAGCGGCCCCCGGACTCAGCCACCCATCCTGGCACATTTGCTGGGCCCGAGGCAGAAGCACCCTTGCTAAGAGGTCCAAAATTGGAGGGGGCTTGTGTCCTGTCCTCGGCCCCGCCGACCTGAGCCCCCCGAGCTGCAGTGCACATTTCACGCGTGCACCTGCAGCCCCTCCACGGACGTCCGCACCCCTTGGTCGGCAGGTGGGGAGTCTCTGTCCAGCCCCAGTGTGATCAAGGGATCCTTAGAGGTGGAGGAGGGGCGGAAGCGAGTCACAGCGACGTGTGGCTACAGGAGAAGGTCAGAGGGAGGAATGCTGCTGGCTCTGCAGCCGGAGGAGAGACGACAAGCCTCCAGGGGGAAGCAGCCCCGTGGACGCCGGGATTCGAAGCCAGTGAGTCTGTGTTGGGCTTCTGACTCCCAGACCGTGAGATGGTCAACGTGTGTGGTTTTAAGTCACCACATTTGTCGTGTTTGTTACAGCAGCGGTAGGAAGCTCAACAGCGCACAAGTTCTCCAGTGAAATGATTGGGCCTCTGTCGTCTTCACGTCACGGGGAGGAAGCCAGGAAAGTCGTCGTGTGCGCGGGTCCTCACTGCGTTAGCGGGTCTCCTGGCCTTGGCTTCAGGCCGCGAGGGGGGTTCGCCGGGGTTCGGTGTGTGCGCAGCCGAGCTCTCTGTGCTGGGGATGGCCTCACGGACGGCGGGAGGGCCCGACCGTGCAGAGCCGGCCAAGGGTGGGAAGGAAGGAAGAGGTGACAATCAGATGAGCAGGTCCCCTGCTCTCAGACAGGATGACTCGGCATCCGAGAGAGGACAGCCTCCCGCAAGTCAGTTGAGGCCCGTGGGGATTTATTTCATGCATCATTAGTAAAAAATACCAACAGCGTTTTATCGGGAGCTCGACACGTGGCGAGCAGGGCTTCAGCTGGAAAATGGTATTTGACAACACTGGGAAAACCCTGACCGTGAAGGGCAGCGAGAACAAGAAGGGAGACTGCCAGGTGGCTCCGCGAACCCTCGGCCTCAGGTAGAGTGCGGTCCTGGGGCCCCGTGGGGAGAATCACACCACCGCCAGACAGACAGACAGACAGACTGCTGCGTGTCAGCGGCCGGAGTCAGTGACCCGGGCGGCAGGGCGTCACGGTCCCCGGTGAAGCTGTCGGAGCCCACGGCCCGTAGCCAGCTGCTGATTTCGTAGCCTTGTGCGTTCCCTGTAAGTGACGCGCGCGTGCAAGCACGCGCACACACGCGCACGGAGGCCGCCCCGGCTCTTGTTTTCTACCACGTTTTCCGTGACGCTAAGAACCCGGTCCCACACGTCTTCTGTGTTCACCTGTCGGCCTCACTTCAAACCACAACTAAAGGGACAGAAGAGCCGGGCCGCCGGGCCTGTTCTCGGGGGGCCCTGGGGTCCCGCCAGGCCCTTCTCGGCAGCTGCACCTGTGCAACAGCCCGGGCCCGGCGAGCGCGAGGACCGCAGGGCCGTCCCCCCTCTGCCCGTATTTGAACATGAGACCGGTTCTAAAATGCAGGGGAAACGAAGCTCATCAGACAAGCCGTACGTGGTGAGAAGGCTTCTAGAACGCTGTGTTTGGTGACGTTGGTGGTGAAATAATGAAGAATGTGTTGTGTAGCGGGGCGTTTCCTGCTGGAGCTTGAGCGCCCGGGTCAGCGGTCGGCCGGTCGCGCGTCCTGCCTTCCCCGGACCCCCGCGGCAGGGCAGCTCCGTGCCCGCGGGACCCCACGGACTCCAGGGGCAGGGAGGTGAGGAAGGCCAATGAGAGGCGGCCCCCCCTGCCCCCTCCGGACCCTCGCTCCCCAGCCCACCTCCTCCAACCCGGGCCGGGGCCTCTGTCCCCCTCCGAGCCCCTGGTCAGGGCGGAGGGTGCTGGTAGCCTGTCTGATGCCAAATGGGAGACTCTGGTCACCTGCTGTCATGAACCTTCCCCTTCAGCTGGAAACCCTAACCTGCTGCAGGCCGGGAAGGTCACTTGTGGAGCCGCGCCGGGCGTCCCTGTCCCTCCGGATAACCCTAGCCCTAACCCTGTCCCGTGTTTGTGCGTCTGGGCTGCCTTGGCCAAGTACTGCGGTTTAAACAAACAGAATTCATTTTCTCCGTTTTAGGGGCTGGGGTCCAAGGTCATGGTGCAGGCAGGTGGGTCCCTCCTGCGGCCGCTCCCCGGCATGGGGCAGACCGTCTTCTCCCCACGTCCTCACGTGGCTGTCCCTCTATGTACCTGTGACCTCCTCTCTTCTTAGAGGGACACCGGTCACACGGGAGTGGGACTCATTCCCCCGACCTCACTTTCCCTTCATCGCCTCCACATCCAGCCACCCCCCCGAGGGCCGGGGCTTAGGACGTCACATACGAATTCCGGGGGACACGACTCAGCCCACGGCACCCCCAGAAAAGTTGGGCGGCGGAGCCTGGAGAGACTGTCGTGTGGAAAGCCACTGCCCGCAGCGTGAGCCCGTCGGGGTCGGGGGACGGGACCCTCTTCATTCCTGTTAACCAGAGACGCCCGTACGGCCAGACGGTGCTCTGCACACGTGACAGGAGTCGGGAAGAGTGTGTCGCTGTGAATGCAAACAGCGGGGCAGAAGAGAGTGCCGGCGTGAGGCTGGGTGACCCGTGGCGGCCAGACCCGGGCCGCCCACGAAGGATGGGGTTGTCCAGGCCGAGGCGCCCCGGCGGAGAGCCGACCTGGCGCCCATCCTCGGGGGCGGCCCGGGAAGGCGAGCCTGCAGCCCGGCGAGCGGACAGCGCAGAGCATGAGGGCTGTCGGCCAGCGCTGGACGGCGGCGGAGTCGCAGGGGACAGAGCGCCCCGACACCCTGGCTTCACCACCGTTTGCACTTTGTGATATTTCCTACGTCGGCGGCGGCAACCTCGGTATTGAAATGGGAGCACAATGGGTCGTCTGCTGTCGCTCTGTCCTTCTCGTGGGCGGCGTTCCTAGCTCCGGGCAGGGTATGGGTGTTCCACACCCTGAGTGTTTTACGGGACATCTGGGAGGAGTGAAATACATACCGAATCCTCGCGGTCACAGGACTTAATGCATCTCACAAAAATAGTAATGAGCTCAGTGGGAGATTGAAATGGATATTATAACATGTTTCTCCAACAAGGAGGGGGGGGTCCAGAAGTCACTGAAGCCGCCAGACAAAGTGGCAGGCCTTCCCAAAGCCTCACTTTACTGAAAAGTTTGAAGGAAAGACACCTTTTTTTTAAAGACGGGAAGACAAACGTTGAAATGATGGAGTATAATAAAGAATTTCATGTGGACTTTCAGAGAGAATAGACTTCAACCATCTTACTCTTGGTTCCGATGGCCCATCTCCGGGGTCTCCGGAGTATCTGCATGTGGCTCCGTCCGCTCTGGGGTACGAGTGAAACTCTGGAAGCCCTTCTTTATGATCACACTAGAATCTAATAGGATTTGGTGGCCTCCGTCGCTCCAAGTAACGGCAGGGAAGGTAACTCGAGCGAGTGAACAATCTGTATTTTAAGGTGTTTATAGGTTTGGCACGTCAAGTGATAGATGCAGAAGGAAGAACAAACCTGAGAATGTTTCCAAGTAACTTCTTCCATGAATTTGCTTCAGTGCACAGACACGAGGTCTGCCCTTAGCCCTGTCAGGCACAACCTCACAAAAGATGTGCAACCCTTTCACCTTCACCCACGTTCTTTGCGTAAAGACTCTCTGCAGTAAAGGCAAGACTGAACTTCCAGCCCAGCCTACAAATGAACATGAATTTCCTATTTTTGAAATCTCAATTGATATAATTTATTATGAACAAAATAATACATATATTTATTGTAATTATTCAAAGATCATTATAATACATAATTTTTAAATTCATGCATTCAAAGAATCAGGGATGTACGGACCACAGTCAGTTTTACTGTCCGATACCTCTTTAAAGTTTTGTCTAATGGCCTGGGTTTTCTCTGATCCTATAAAGACTCTACCATCATTAAATTGCCTTGACTCACTTATGGAAAGGTGTCACCTTGTAAGGGACGGAGGCCATGTTTTTTTTTTGTACATCTGCCTTTCTCACTAGTTGCTAGTGGTAGCCTCATAGCAGGGATTCACACACCAGTAAAAAGACAGCAAATTAACCAACTGTCCCTTTAAATTTACGTGTTTGGTGAGTGTGCCCTCACTGTCCTCGGTTGTGAAACTGTACTGAGGTAAGACACCCACATCCCGACGGCTTCCTCAAATCCCGTGACCCAAGGATAGAGGCCTTTGTCCTGCAACATCTGAATAAATTCCATACAAATAAAACTCATAGAAAATAAGCAAGTTTGATGTATCCTACAAAACCTGGATTGTACAGTTGCTTCAGAAGAGAAGGGGGTGTTTGATTTTTAGTTCCTTTCCAAGTCGAGGGGTTGAATTTTAGAATAAACTAGCCAAGCGGAACCTTGACCTCCTCCATAGTTGTGTGCGTGTGCGTGTGCGTGCGCGTGCGCGTGCGCGTGCGCACAGCACACAGGCATGGTTGCCACGAAGCCTTAAAGCCAATATTCACTGGTCTGCACCTGTGCTGTGTACTCGAATAGGTTTTGAGACAATACTTTGTAGCCAAACACTGGGAGATACACAGTAAGTACTAGGGTATACTAGGGTATACCAGGACCGTAGAACGGAATTTCAAATTAGGGACTATTCCAGAAAACTGGGGATTATGGTTTCCTACCCCTGGGATGTCCCCGTTCTGACTTCTACCCCATCATCTCCTCTCCATTCCCAGCCTGTCCATGTTGCTTGATTTCCTCCCTCTCGTCTGCCTTGTTTGACTTCTCTGGGGCCAGGACGATGACCACGCTGGAGTGGATTTTGTGGGGAGAAAGGGCACGTCGCGGGCAAAGTCTGTGGCTGTTAGGTGCAGAGTGAGCAATAACAGGGACGTTAGATCAAGAAAGTCACCCAAACTGCCGCGAGGACCCACATTCCTACCCAGGCGTTGGGCAGTGAGGGCTCGTTCTGAAGACGACCCAGGAGGGCCTCGAGACTTGCGACTCCCGTGTGGAAGGGATCCATGGGTAGGGCTGGGGAAGGAGATGGAGGTGGAAATCCCACCGAGTTAGGGGAGCTTATCCCCTTCCTCTGCCCGGGCCTCACTCTCAGTGTTGCCTAGAAAAGAAATTCTTGAAGGCGCTACTGTAGTTCTTGTTGAAGGCCGTGTAGATGAGGGGGTTAAAGAAGGAGTTGGAGTAGCCGAGCCAGAGGAAGATGCTCTTCCAGACGGCGGGGATGTCACAGGAGCAGAGGGGGCTGATGAGCTCTGTGGTGAAGAAGGGGATCCAGCAGAGCGCAAACACCCCAATGAGGATGCCCACCATCAGGGCGGCTTTCCGCTCCTTCTGTTCCCTCCACGTGTCCCCTTCTGTCTGGAAGGTGACAGTGGTGTGGCGGACGGTGAACACCATCTGGGGCTCCTGAGCAGAGCTCTTTGCCTGGAAAAGAGCAGCAGAAGCTTCATGAAGGGCCAGATAGATATTATTCTTCCCACCCCCAGCCTTCTGTGACTCTCATGCCAGGCAGGCAGGGGTGAGCTGAATCCAGACCCCGGTGCCGGGCTCCTGCCCGTCCACTGGAAGAAAAGTCCCTGACGGTGGGGTGTGGAGCCCACCCTCAGCCGTGGAAACATGGTGACGGGCCTGGGGTGCTTGCTGACATCTTAGAAATGGAAGGAAAATGGGAGCATCCATAATGAATGTGGTGACGATGAATTCCCTATTGCTGTCGACTCAACAAGGAAAACAAATAAATCGGTCACGCAGTACATACAGTTTACTGACAAAGGTCCCTGAGTAACCAAAAGGGTGCTAAATCCTTACCAAACCCTTAGACAATCAAAGCCCGATTTTCCAAAATTTTCAGTTTTCTGTATCTGTGTGAATACTCCCTAAAGGAATTTTTTAGAATTTCTTCTGGTGTCCACTTCTTAGGACTGTTTGGGACAGTTCACTCACCAGGACACTGATCTCCTTCGGGGCTTATTCCATGTCCTTCCCGTCCCCCAACCTTCGTGGAAAACAGACTCCAAACTCTTAGATTCTCCCCAGTTGGGTGCTCCCAGGTCTCCTGTGGGCAGCTTTCCACAGAATCGGGCTCTCCACATTCCCGTCCCTTCTCCAGAGAAGTGGGATTTCCGGGAAAGGGGCTCTTCCCTCCATTCCAGTCCTTTTACTCCCATCTTTGGGGGAATGGAAATAAGGAATCTCTGATGAAAAGACAGCCTAAATACGGAGAAATCACGATGGGTAGATTTACTAATCTACCCCAATGAGGATGGGGTAGAGTTAACTGGTCCAGTCAGAATTTCTGGGCCGATCAATCATTCACTGGTGGCTGAGACTGCATGGATATTAGATGTTATTCTTCCCAACCCCAGCCTTCTGTGACTCCAGTGCATTTGAAAAGGAGAATTACACAGCTCTCTCAGGCAGCACAGGACCTTCCAGACAGAGGACCAAGTCAGAAGGTCATTCTCATTAACCGGAACCACTTAACCAGTTCATGGCTACATCTATAAACTGGAGTCAAAGACATCGACTCACCTGTCATATAGAACAACAAGTATACATAGGAACACTATGGTTAGAGTAATATTATTATTAAGTATATTATTATTAAATTTGTATGCAAGCCTTCCTGTCGTTCACTTGAATAACGAAACACCAAGTATCGTACAACCAAAAAGAAGATCATCAGTGTTGGAACAAATAGTCCACAATCCTGCAACCCTTAAAAACATACATAAAATGAGAAGTGAAAATCTCTCTATACCCTGACCTCACCCCAAGATGGAATGATAGTAAGCTTTCTTATATCATCAGCTCATACCTGGAAGTGCGCTGTAGGGAATTCATTTGCAGAAAGGCAAACACAATATTTAGTTTCATTTTTCAGCATAAAACAGGGAAACCCACCAATTTCTTAACAAAACTCAATCCTAAAATGGCATCAGGGAAGCCATTTCCCCCATTTTCCAAAGATGGCAGCTGAAGGAGAGTTCTGGTCCTGATGGTTAAACCACCCCCCTCCCCCCGAAATTCTCCCTCTCAGCACTCTTTTGATGGTAACTCTGGCCATTCAGGGTTGTGACCCCTTGTGCCTGCCCCTTAATTCTCTACAACACAGCTGAAACAAATGTGGAACACACTAGACTTTTGTCAAAGTAGAAATAAATACAGCAAAACACAGTGGGTTTTCTGGCTTTTGAGACATGGCACACTCTTGGGAACCGGCCAGCCCCTCCCATCCTGACCCCATGTCTGCCTTCCCGTGGTCATTAGCCTTTGCAGACTGACTCCAGGAGCCCATGTTTAGTCCATCATACTCAACTTTCAGTTGCAGGACACAATGAAACTACCAATGTAAAGCCAACCTTCTGCAAGGCTGAGATAGACTTCCCAACGTTGTAGTTTTCTGTTGCGTGATGGGAAAAGTTGCCAGGTTTCCATCTGGGGAGCCATCCTCTCTCCTAATGACTGACACTCAGAGTATCTGCCTCTCTTGAGATTTTGCTCATGTCTACACGCAGATCCAGTCCTATATCCGAAGGGGCTGCCACGTCAGGATGTAGCTCATCGTTCATCTGAGAGATGGGACCACAGTGGTTGCTTATCCAGGTGTGTGACCTACATTTAAGTGTAGGATTTGAATATTTCTGTAAAAAGTATTCTTAGGAATGGGAGCCTAAGTATTACAGGACAGTTTTATGGAAGCCCATGACTTCAGTCACGGTCCCTGTAAAGGAATGATAAGCGCCCTACGTGCAGGCCTGCTTCTGTGGTTGTAAGGTAGTTGTACTAGAAAACCTTGTGCTCTCCCAGTACAGTCACCTAGGTTCCTACAGAGGATGAGCTATTCCCAAACAGAACATACAGTCATTGGACCTACAAGGATGTCCCCCCATGTCACAGTTCTCATGTTGAGGGAAGTGTATTCTTAAAGATGTTCCGGGATATTTTATTTCTACGTTTGTCTTCAGGATGATTTCTCCCGTGTCAGTAGAGTGTTCCAGCTAACTGTTCCCTCGCAGGGGTTCGATTCGTGCTCCTTTCTCACGGGGTTGTTAGCACAGCAGGGCGGGAGCCTACCTCCGTAGGTCCTTCCAACGGAGACTCAAGTGCCATGTTTTAACGAGTCTCGTTACGTTCCGTGAGAAGCCCTTGGGGTTCCACTCTAAATTCAAGTTAAATATTTTTTCTAATTGCTTTCTTTTTATGGTTTGCTTGGAGTCAGGAATTATTTATAGGTGAGTCCTAGACCTCCATGTGTCTCAGAAAAGCATGTTTTCTAGGACCTCAGTGTGACATGTGGATCAGCATTGACATTTCTCTTGGTGCAGCATTCGACACCAACTCACGGGTCAGCAGTAAGAGGGTCACTGATCTGAAATGGTTCTTCTGGGACAGCAGAGGGTCCGCTGGGAAGAGGATCTTTGTTGTTTGGGAGGTTTTAGGTTTCTAGTTGTCTCATGTCTCTTGGTAGCTCCCGCTGCGGCTTTCTGACTCAGGAACTCCTTAGATCTTTGCTCTCTGCTGATCAGTGATAGCAATCAAGCCACCTAACCAAGTCGGGAGAACTGAATTCTATTAATTACTCTACCAAATACTCAACATGCTCGTTAGTAGATTCACAGAAAAAGAAATGAGTACTCTTCTCACTTAAAAGAAAGTGAGCATTCAAGCCAAATTAGACTTTTCCTAATTATCTTTATAACACTGTGTCATTTATTTTTTTTTAATTTTTGTTTTTGGTGTTCAGCAATTCATCAGCTGCACGTAGCACCCAGTGCTCATCACAGCACACGTCCCCCCTCGATGCCCATCACTTCACATATAAAATTTTCCTAAGTGAACAATTAGGCCCATCTCTCCAAATAAATGCATTCTTTGGGGGTCATGTGCTTATGTGTTAGACTTCTCATTTTTCCAAAATTTTTATGTGCTAAATAATAATTCACTGGTTAATCATGAATCTAATATGTTTCCTTAATTTCCTCTAATCATTTGGCTGAACTTTCCTATTAATATCACAGATAATCAATACCCATCAGTAGTGGGTACCGAAGCTCAGGGATGAAGACACTTACCTTAGAAGTGTGGTTTTGGGTGATTTGCAAGTTAGACCAGACCATCGTCAGAATGGAGGGTGGACAGATGAAACAGGATGCTCAAGCTAGAAATGGTCTTACATGTCAAGTGAGTGCTCCACAAGGGGAAGAGTGAAAACATCCCTCAAACTTTCCAACTAACTTAGGAAAAGACAGCTTCTTCTGTAGCTCTGGTAACAAGGAGCCCTGCTCCTTGTTTAAATATCTTCAGTTGATCCAGGACAAGACAGCTCTGTGAATACACACTTGCAAACCAACCAATCCATGGCTGCCCTTGCTTCTGAAAGTTAGCCGATTAGGGTAGGACTCACCCCAATAAACGCTCCTCTGAGCGCCAATCAACAGCAGTCTCACTGAGTAACCCCACTTTAATAGTGATATCCATTCACTACCTTCCAGTTCCCAAACTCCATGCTGTCCCCAGTCCCTGGAGATGGTTGGCATTCTGTCCTGCTCTAGAGAGCTCTTCTTATTCTCTGCATTTTGGTATCGTAGGACTTGTAACCAAAAGTGCCTTCATTTAAGGTCTTAAGGCTTAGATCTTTGTATCAAGTAACTAGACCTTTGATTGAGCTATATACCATTTGGTAAGTGACTTTGACCTTTGGGTAAGCCCATTAGATCTCTTTTCCTGGAGGTATACCATTTAGTAAATATTTTTATGCCATTAATGTACTTTCTTACTGCTACTTGCTTTGATTTTGCTGTTATTTATCTATATGTGCAAAGTCTTGGTTTCATTGGGTGATTTAAAAAATTTTTTTTTCCTGGAGAGCCTTTCTTTCAGTTGAATGTAAAAAGGGTTGTTCTATAAGGCATTGACTTGACAAGCTATGAATCCATTCTAAGCCAGACCCAAGGACTGATGTTTGGAGGACTGTTAGACCTAAGACCAATTTGTGGAAAGCAATTAATCAAACTTTGCTTTGGGTCCTTTACAGAATTTGAGGACACCCCCTGTATTCTCTGTATTCTCATTCTGTGAAAGAATGTCACTTTGTTTAGCTGGGATTCCCGCTCAATGAGTGTTGGTTTGGTGATTGTGTGGCCTCTTGTTAGTCTCTGGTCAGGGATCATGAGACACTATTCATGTGGCTCTTGGAGGCTCTTTCTTGCATGTCACGGTTTGTCTAAGCCAAGGTCTTGAACTTCTCCTTTGGGAACTTTGACTTCCTGTTTTAAATTGCCCTATAATCCTAACTCTTGTTCTTTTCTTGACAAATGCCTTTTTAAAATCTTAATAAGAAACTTCTGACCAAGTCAAAATCAATAAATTAAGCCATCTAAGAGCAGTGGAAAAATGAGGACAAAAATACCAAACAGTTAACAGCTTCTTCAATTGGCATGTTAAGGTCTTAAGCAAAATTCTAACTCTAAAATCGTCTCAAAGATTTTGTAACATTCCCAAACCCACATGCCTTGCATACCTAGGTCTTGCATATTTCTATTCAGTTTCACCTGACCTCCTACAAGCACTGTCCTTTCCTCAGGGGTCACCCAGAAAAAGCAAAGTCACACAGCGGAAGTGCCAGATAAGAGGTCAAACCTATAGATTTTCAGTTAAAACCCTGGCCTAGAGTTAAGTTAAGGGTTATAATTTAGAATTTTCCTAAACTTTCGAGAGAAAGTAAAATTAAAAATTGTCATAGAATTTGAAACTTCATGAGAGTATTGGAAAACATTTCTATTGTCCTGGACTACAAATCTGTACCAGTGAGTGAAGTTGACTGAAGTCCCCTCAGATGGGAAAAACAGATCCTTACAAGTAGAAGGATAGAAAAGAGAGGAGCTACATAATCCAGCTGTGAACATTTAAAACGTAAAAATATAAAATACATTATATAAGGCAATTTCAGAAGCCCTTCTTTTTTTAAAATTTTATTGATTTGAGAGAGAGCATGAGCAGGGAGGGGCAGAGGGGGAGGGAGAAAGAATCCAAAGCAGACTCTGCACTGAGTGTGGAGCACAATGTGGGGCTTGATCCCACAACCAGGAGATCATGACCTGAGCCAAAACCAAGAGTCTGATGCTTAACCAACTGAGACACCCAGGCATGCCTCAGAAGCTCTGCTTTTAACCTCTAGCTAGAATTATCAAAAAGAAAAGAGAAAGGACCCAAATAAGTACAATCATGAATGAAAGAGGAGAAATCACAACCCACATCAAAGAAATGCAAACAATTATAAGAGAATATTATGAGCAATTATATGCCAAAAGATTAGGCAAGCTGGAAGAAATGGATAAATAGAAACTATCAAAACTGAACTAGGAAGAAATTGAAAACCTGAACAGACCCATAACCAGCAAAGATATTGAATTAGTAATCAAAAATCTCCCCACAAACAAGAGTCCAGGGCTAGATGGCTTCCCAAGGGAAATTCTACTAGACATTTAAAGAAGAATTAATACCTATTATTTTGAAACTGTTCCAAAAAATAGAAGTGGAAGGAAAACTTCCAAACTCATTCTGTGAGGCCAGCATTGCCTTGATTCCAAAGCCAAAGATCCCCCCCAAAAAGAATTACAGAAAAAATATCCTTGATGAACATGAATGCAAGAATTCTCACCAAGATACTAGCTAGTAGGATCCTACTGTACATTAAAAGGATTATTCACCACAACCAAGTAGGATTTATTCCTGGGCTGCAGGAGTGGTTCAACATCTGCAAATCAATCAACATGATACACCACATTGATAAAAGAAAGGATAAGAACCATATGATCCTCTCAATAGATGCAGAAAAAGCACTTGACAAAATACAGCATCCTTTCTTTCTTTTTTTTTTTTAAAGATTTTATTTATTTGACACAGAGATAGAGATCACAAGTAGGCAGAGAGGCAGGCAGAGAGAGAGGTGGGGAAGCAGGCTCCCTGCTGAGCAGGGAGCCCAATGTGGGCCTTGATCCCAGGACCCTGAGATCATGACCTGAGCCGAAGGCAGAGGCTTTAACCCTCTGAGCCACCCAGGCGCCCTACAGCATCCTTTCTTGATCAAAACTCTGCAGTGTAGGGATAGAGGGAACATACCTCATTATCATAAAAGTCATATATGAAAAACCCACAGAGAATATAATTCTCAAGGGGGAAAAACTGAGAGCTTTCCCCCTAAGGTCAGGAACACAACAGGGACAGGGCTGTTCACCCTCACCACTGCTATTCAACATAGTACTGGAAGTCCTAGCCTCAGCAATCAGACAACAAAAAGAAATAAAAGGCATCCAAATCATCAAAGAAGAAGTCAAACTCTTACTCTTCACAGATGATGTGATACTCTTTGTTGAAAACTCAAAAACTCCAAATTTGCTAGAACTTATATAGTAATTCAGCAAAGTCACAGGATATAAAATCAATGCATAGAATTCATTTGCATTTCTATATACTAACAATGAGACACAAGAAAGAGAAATTAAGGAATCGATCCCATTTACAATCGCACCAAAAACCATAAGATACCTAAGAATAAACCTAATCGAAGAGGCAAAGGATCTGCATTCTGAAAACTATACAACACTTATGAAAGAAATTGAGGAAGACACAAAGAAATGGAAAAACAGTCCATGCCCATGGATAAGAAAAACAAATATTGTTAAAATGTCTATGCTACCCAGAGCAATCTATACATTCAATACAATCCCTATCAAAATACCATCAACATTTTTCACAGAGCTGGAACAAATAATCTTAAAATTTATATGGAACCAGAAGACCCCGAATAGAAAAAAGGAATGTTTTAAGAGAAAACCAAACTGGGAAGCATCACAATTCCAGACTTCAAGCTATATTACAAAGCTGTAATCGTCAAGACAGTATGGTACTAGCACAAAAACAAACACATAGATCAATGGAAAAGAATGGAGAGCCCAGAAATGGACCTTCAACTCTACGGTCAACTCACCTTCGACAAAGCAGGGTAGAATATCCAATGGAAAAAAGACAGTTTCTTCAACAAATGGTATTGGGAAAATTGGAGAGCCACATGCCGAAGAATGAAACTGGACCATTTCCTTATACCACACAGAAAAATAAACTCAAAATGGATGAAAGACCCAAATGTGAGATAGGAGTCCATCAAAATCCCAGAGGAGAACACAGGCAGCAACCTCTTCGACCTTGGGCCCAGCAACTTCTTGCTGGACACGTCTCCAAAGGCAAGAGAAAATAAAGCTAAGATGAACAATTGATACTTCATCAAGATAAAACGCTTTGCATGGCAAAGGAAATAGTAGACAAAACTAAAAGGCAACCTACAGAATGGAAGAAGATATTTGCAAATGTCTTATCAGATAAACAGCTGGTATCCAAAATCTATAAAGAACTCAACACCCAAAAAATAAAAAAAATCCAGCCCAAAATGGGTAGAGCACATGAACAGACAGCTCTCCAAAGAAGACAAATGGCCAACAGACACATGGAGAAGTGCTCAACATCACTCGGCATCAGGGAAATACAAATCAAAACCACAGTGAGATACCACCTCACACCAGTCAGAATGGCTAAAATTAACAAGTCAGGAAATGATAGATGTTGGTGAGGATGTGGAGAAAGGGGAACCCTCCTACCCTGTTGATGGGAATGCCAGCTGGTGCAGCCACTCTGGAAAAAAGTATGGAGATTCCTCAAAAAGTTGGAAATAGAGCTACCCTATGACCCAGCAACTGCACTATTAGGTATTTACCCAAAGGATACAAACTTAGTGCTTCAAAGGGGTACCTGCACCCCAATGTTTATAGCAGCAATGTCCACAATAGCCAAACTATGGAAAGAGCCCAGCTGTCCATTGACAGATGAATGGATAAAGAAGATGTGGTATATATAAACAATGGAATATTACTCAGCTATCAAAAAATGAACTCTTACCATTGCAAAGACGTGGATGGAACTAGCGGGTGTTATGCTAAGCAAAATAAGACAATCAGAGAGAGACAATTATACGATTTCACTCACATGGGGTATTTAAGAAACAAAACAAAGGATCATAGCGGAAGGGAGGAAAAGATACAATAAGATGAAATCAGAGGGGGAGACAAATCATAAAAGACTCTTAATTTTAGGGAACAAACTGAGGGTTGTTGGAGGGGAGGCAGGTGGGGGGATGGGGTCACTGGGGGAGGGGCATGAAGGAGGCACGTGATGTAATGAGCACTGGGTGTTGTATGCAACTGATCACTAAACTCTACCTCTGAAACTAATAATACAGTATATGTTAACTCATTAGATTTAAATAAAAACATAAGAAAGAAAAGACTCAAGCAGATGAAGTCAACCCACCTACCCCTTTAAAGTCCCCCCATGTCTGATCTCCATGCTTTCCAAAAGTGCCACTTAAGATTAGCGATTGTGCCTGGCCAGCACAGACTCGTGAGCAATAAATTCAGCATTATCTTCTTATGCCAGAGCTTTAGTAGTGGGGTCATCATCCTTTGTCAAGGGCAAGGCCCATCTCTCGTGTTGCCATGTCCCATCTAAGTGTCTGACAGAGGTTAGGTTCTCAGTATGTACTTGAAGAAAACTCAGCAGACAAAGAAGCAAGGAAGGACTGTTGTGTTTCCCTAGGTAACACAGCTTGGTGGTGGTAGAACTCTGTTTAGAAACTTTGGCACCTGCTACCACAGAAAAAGCAGGAGACCTGGTTTGTAATTCACCCTTCACAGTAACAGTGGAGCCCTGGATCATTTGAAGGTCTTGCAAAGCCAAGGGACCCATTTTCTTAAGTTATGTGGCAGAGAGAGAGAGACAGAGAAAATGAAACAGTGCAAAAAAACAGAACAATGTCAAAATGTTCTGCTAATGCTCTCTCCAGAGCAGAGCAGTGAAAAGTTGCATCACTTTGCAGGAAGTTCCACAAGACAGAACTGTGACTGCTTTTCCTTGTCAAGCTGTGTCTCGTATTGATGATAAACCATTTACCTGGATAAGGATCCCAGCAGACGAGGGTCCATGTGACGAGGGCCTTTGGAGGGGGCCGCAGCTCTTGTTCCTGGCCCGGAGTTGGGGGTGGATCCTCACACATGCGGAAGTTCCAGGCAGTTTGGTGCTGCGAATGCTCTTAGCCATCAGCACTCCTTGTTCAGTTCAGAAATCGAATAGATCTGGGTTTCCCAAATCTGGCACTACTGTCATTTTGCTCTGAATAATTTTTTTTTGTTGTGGGGCCTGTCCAGTGCATTATACAATGTTTTCCCCCAAAATCTTAATGTCTCCAGACTTCCCAAATGGCTGCTGGAGGGGACAAATCACCCCTGCTTGGGGCCACTGTTCTAGATAAAAGGACAGGTAGCGTCTGACTCCCCTTTCCTTCTCCTGGAAGGATGCACTTTCTCGTTCCTTACCTACACCTCTGGTCCCTCTGAGCTTGACTGACAAGTTATTGCTGGAATTAGCGACTGATCCGGAAAACACAGTCATATTACAGCACTCACAGTAGGTGTCTGTCTCCCTCACTAGAGGGAGCTCTTCATGGAAAGATGATGTCTTTATCATTCTTTACTCCTCGCACCAAGCCCGTACATAGTGTGTGTTTAATATGCTTAATGGAATTTATGTTGTCCCAGAGCTAAGAGCAGAAACTGGGGCCGTGTAGATTTCTGATCTAACTTAAATGTATGAATTAGGCTCAAGGGAGCACCTTGGCAAAGAGAGCTGGTCAGGGGAGAGCAGTCTCCATGTCCAGTGGACTTGGTTGTCATATATTTCCTGAATCTGGAGTCACAGGGCTGGATGATTAAGAGTTAACAACCAAACAGG
This sequence comes from Ailurus styani, assembly GCA_002007465.1. NCBI lineage: Eukaryota > Metazoa > Chordata > Mammalia > Carnivora > Ailuridae > Ailurus > Ailurus styani. The sequence goes on from LNAC01000193.1 coordinate 2,071,543, forward strand.
AAAGCGTGGTGGAGAGGGGACAAGAAAAGAGATTTCACGGTTGCTGTAGCGATTGTCTTACAGAAAATAAGACCTGGGGAATTGTCTGCCTAGGATTTTTAATTTCCTCCTGCAGCTTGTTTGGGAAGGCAAACAAGGGACCCTCTGCTGCATGCAGAAGGCCTGACGGGGCTGGGAATAGACCCGGAAAGCAGCACACAGGCGGTGGAAGGTATATCACAAAAGCAGGCTCCGGAATAGGTACACATCTTGATAAGGACACTGCAGAGCAGCAGGTAGTAATCCAGGAGATACTATGTTTTTACAAAAGTGGTTGCTTTGATTCCCCCCCCCAAAAAACAAAAGTAGACTGGGCTAAAACATTAATCTGCTCTGCCTGATGTGGAGCAATCCTTCTGCCAAGTCACGTTACCATCTGTCCTTCCCCTCCTCCTGGAACACCCCAGTCTCGGTGCAGACATGACTTCTTCAGACCTTCTGAAGGGTGTCAGAGAGTCACAGAATTGTAGAGCCAGATGGGACCCTGTGGAGGCGTGTAGTTCAAACCCCTCATTTTATATATGGAAATAACCCATCAGAGATGGTAAAGGCCATTATTAGCTCTGTGACCCCGAGAATGTGGACACAACGCCAGTCTCTGATGCTTTCCCCAGTCTATCCCTTCGCCTCTCTCGCCTCCACCCCTCCCCCCAAAGAAAGCTAAAAAGTTCGCTTTCTACAAACTTTGGAGCCGGGTTGCTGGAGATGCAGCCCGAACGAACGCAAGTCGCGTATGTACGGGGATCTCTGTGACACCCACCTCCACCGCCTCGGCCAGGGGAGAGACGCTGCGGGGCTTCCTGGAGCCCACGCGGAGCCTGGCCGCCTTGTAGATCTTCCAGTACACGAAGAGCACCACGCAGAGCGGCAGGTAGAAGGCGCCCACGGTGGAGAACACGGTGTAGGAGGGCTCGCGGCTCACCTGGCACTCCTCGCTGCCCTCGGAGTAGGTCTCCCCCCAGCCGAAGAGCAGCGGCGCCAGGGAGATCACGGAGGACAGCGCCCAGGTGAGCACTATCATAACGTTGGAGATGCGCTTGCGCGCGCGGAGCGTGTACTCCAAGTGGCGGGTGATGGACCAGTAGCGGTCCAGCGCGATGGCGGTCACGTTCCAGATGCTGGCGGTGCAGCAGAGCACGTCGCCCGCGATCCACAGCTGGCACAGCCGTCGGCCCAGCTGCCAGCGCCGGCCGGACAGCTCATGCACCAGGCTCAGCGGCATGACCAGAGCCGCCACCAGCACGTCCGAGATGGCCATGGACGCCACTAAGTTGTGCGGCACGCGGTGGAAGGCGCGCACACGGAGGATGGTCGCCAGCACCAGCAGGTTCCAGGAGAAAGTCGCAGCCACCAGAAAGCCCAGCAAGGTCAGCACAAGCACCCCGAAGACGGAGAGGAGGGGCGGGCTGGGGCGCGGGTCTTCCGCGTCAAGGCCGCTGCGGTTGGTCTCCGAGGGGGCGGGGGTGGCGAGGGAAAAGTAGGTTAGGTTCCCAGGCGAATCCATCGTTGGGCCAGGGGCCCGGCCCGGGGCGTGTGCAGAAGGGGCGTGCAGGAAGACAGGCGGCGGCCGCGGCGCCCGGAGCTCCTCGGGGTGTTCGCAACCTCTGGCTGGTGGCGGGGTTTCTGGGGATCGTTTATGAAATTGGCCCCGGCCTCCCGCCACTGAGCATACGTGGGAGACGGTGCGGCACAGAGGAGGTGTTGGGCGGCGTCTGGCGGTCGGGGCCCTCCGAAGCTGTCACACACCCAGGCTTTCCTGGCGGTCGGGGCCCTCCGAAGCTGTCACACACCCAGGCTTTCCGCCTCGGCAGAGGCAGCAGTCTGGTCGCCCAGAGCTGAGCGTCTCCCAGGTCGGGGGGCGGCGGGGCGACCCTGGAGCGTGTGGCTGCCGGAGGGGGTGCTGGTGCGCCAGAGCAGAGCAGTACTCTGGCTGCGCGTTGCCTCCCTCCCCGCCCCTCTCTCCGGGCAGCAGGCTGCAGCCTCAACTCCGAGCCGGGGGAGCCAGGCCGGGACCCGTTTTCTGGGCTCTGCCTTCCGCCATCCCCCCAGCCCCAGCCCCACCCCGTCTGGGGCCGCCGCTCTGGGGCGCAAACGCTGGCGCGCGCGTCCACACCTGCCTTCTCAAAGCGGGAATCCAGCCTACGTAAGGCATCAGCTGATAAGGTCGCCTCTCCCCGCCCCTCCGCCCCGAGCGCGCGCGTTGGTTCTGTCCATGGTGCTGCCGCCTCGCCCCACCTGGGCGCGGGTCTCGGCGCTGTCCCCGGTACTGGCCTTGCTTCCTGAAATGCGCTTCCCGAGCGGTCAAGTTTACCAACGAACTCTCCTGGAAACACTCCTCGAGCTACCCCCTACCCACGTCCTTCCAGGGGCGGTCTGGAGACCTTGAGTGGGTTCTCAGCTTTCCGCAGGGGCTTACCTTTCGCATGTGTGTTCCAAGTTCAGGGTCTAAGATGGTATCACTGGCTTTTCTTCTTCTGAAGATATCAGTACATGATTGCGTCCTTCCTACTCAACACCTGGTGCTTCCCCTAAGTGGTAGTTTTCCTTTAAGGAGAAAAGGCAAGAGAGCATTTACTGCTGTTCCTAGAGCTGGCTGAGGTATTGGAACCGCCACGTTTAAACTATGTCCTCAGAATCACAGAGAAGCCGCAGTCTTTTCGGTGGTCCCCATTGGGTTTGCTTCCTTTGAAGGGCAATTCGGGACACAAGTTGTTGTAAAAACCCCATCTCACTAGAAAGAAAGGGGGAGCATTTAACTCTTTCCCTGCACATACACACACGACCATATACGCATCCATAGTAATGGGGGAAAGGTCAAAATTCCTGCCCAGAAGTTATGATGGAAAGCACTTCACAAAGGGAGACACGATATAGCAAGATAAAATAAACTAAAATAAGAAAAGCAATATGACAGAAAGGAATATGAGATGGCAGTAAGCATTTTTAAAGTGCATATAATTGGTATTACGAAGTCCTATACATTCACGAGCGGCTGGCCACAAGTTTGGTCAGAAGCTTTTCAGCTATTTGAAGATAAGAAATACGTTTTGTACAAGATTCAGTTTCTAACAGAGTACAATAAGCATCAGGACAATGTCCTGGAAGGAGAGAAACTCCTCTACTGGGACCCAGAGGAAAGAATGCTGTTAAGAAATGTTGATGAGAATATTCTTCATTAAATACAAGCTTATACACAGAGCTGCTTCACCAAATATCCTTTAAACACAGGTGATGGTGGCTGCCTGTGTACAGGGCTACCGTATGTGGCTCTAGTCAGGGGGACGACTTGAGCTCATTCAGAGCACATTACCTTCTTTTTTTTTTTTATTTGACACAGAGAGAGAGAGATCACAAGTAGGCAGAGAGGCAGGCAGAGAGACAGGGAGAGGAGGAAGCAGGCTCCCTGCTGAGCAGAGAGCCCGATGCGGGCCTCGATCCCAGGACCCTGAGATCATGACCTGAGCCGAAAGCAGAGGCTTTAACCCACTGAGCCACCCAGGCGCCCAGCACATTACCTTCTTGAAGCCACAGAACCAACTGGGATAAACTATGGAACTTCATCTTTGAAACAAATGCTCTGAACAATTCTGCATTCAGTTTCAGGGGCCCATGACTTGAAATAATGGGTGAGCTGCATAGCCAGTATGCAGCAGGCCTTGCTTGGGATTGGGATAAAAGCCACCATGGGTTGCTAGTATATTCCACACTGGCACTATGTGCTGAAGCTAGCAGTCTGCACTGAGAGATCACTGAGAAGCTGTCAAATAAGGGGCCCAGCCAGGGATAACGGAGGACATTGTGTAAAAATCAGAGCATTGCATAAGTAATACAGTCAAATGCTCCCACAAAGAAGAAATCCAATGGAGCATGTCAAGAAGAACCAAAGTTTTTGAGAAATTCTGGTTTGTCTCTTACAGAAACAGAGAGAGAAATCAGAACATTTCGGTTTTTTTCTCTTAGAGCATGGCCTATAATTTTAGCTTGAAAAAAACGTAAACAGGTATAGTACTCCCATCTGCCATAAATCACCTCTGAATGCCAATTTCAGGGTTAGAATTTCCTGGTTTACCACCTGCAGGCTGAATTGTGTCTCCTTCTCCCTCAAAATTCTGTGTTGAAGTGTTAAGCCCCAGTACCTTAAAACAGGACTGTATTTGGAAATAGGATCTTTAAAAAGATCAACTTAAACTGAAATTCTTAGGGTGAGTCAGACTGGTGTCCTCGTAGCAAAGGGAAACTTGGACACACAAAAGGACACCAGAAATATGTACACACAGAAGGAAGCCATGTGGGAACACAGCAAAAAGGTGGCCATCTGTGAACCAAAGAAAGAAGCCTCAGGAGAAGCCAAACTTGATGACACCTTGATCTTGGACTTCTGGCCTTCAGAACTGTGGAAAAAAAAGCCGGGGGATTGCGTTGCTTAAGCCACTCAGTGGGTGGTATTTTGTTGTGGCAGCTCTTACAAATGAATACACCATTCAGCAAAAGATATGTACAAAAGATGCAACCAAGATGATATACTATGTGGGGGTTTTGTAGACATGCTGACAAACTACAAGACATCTCCTGAAACACATCTCTATAAAATGTAATTTGTGCCCATTCTAGCACCAACTAGATGCAAGTCAGTTGTCTTTTGAAGTTACCTACAACTTGTGATTAAGTTATATGATTGGCATATAGAAAAATGATGATTGTACATTTTTTATAATGGGAAGGTATGCATCTATTTGATTCAAGCAGGAACTTAACTACAAGTGAAGATTCTTAATTACAAGTTTAAAAGTGAGGGGAAAAATGGGGAAATGCAGAATATAACTTTATTCTGCAAGGATTGGAGGGATAAGATTTTTCCTACCCACCTAACCATCACAATTTCATGAGATCAATAAATCATTAAAACATTGTTATTGTATAAAGTCTATATTATAAACCAGGTATCAAATAAGTATCCCTGTATGATCACACCTCATACAAATTTTAAGGAATTGTTATTCCTATTTTATTTTTTTTTATTTTTTGAGAGAGAGAGAGAGAGGGCATGGAAAGGGGGAAGGAGCAGAGGGAGAGAGAGAATCTTGAACAGATTCAATGCCCAGCACCAAGCCTGACGTGGAGCTTGATCCCATGACCCTGAGATCTTGACCTGAGTGGAAATCAAGAGTCAGATGCCTAACTGACTGAGCCACCCAGGTGCCCCTATTATACCTACTCTATGATTGAGGAAATGGGGTCCTGGAGATGAAGGAACTTGCCCAAAATCACATCAGATTTGAGTCTGAGTGTAACCCAAATTGTGCTCTTGATAAGTCTGTTTTACTATGTAATAATCAAGATTTCACGACAGTTAACTACAAAGGCTAAGCTTTTGTCTTCATCAGCTTGGGCTGCTATATAACAAAATACGGTCTGTGTCTTACAGAACAGAAATTGACCTGTTAACAGTGCTGGAGTCTTGAAGTCTGAGATCAGAGTGTCAACATAGACAGGTTCTGATGAGGGCTCTCTTTCTGGCTTGCAGACAGTCGAGAGAGAGAGAGAGAGAGAGAGAGAGAGAGAGAGAGAGAGAGAGAGAGAGAGCTTTCTCTTCTAAGGCCACAGTCCTGTTGGATAAGGGCCCCACCCTCACGACCTGATTTAACCTTCTAAAGACTATCTCCAAATACAGTCACACGGGGAATTAGGATTTCAACATATGGATGGGAGGGGGTACAATTCAGTGCATAGCAGCCCCAAGAGACCACTTAATGATAAGGGAAAGACCAAACAATTTCTGGAACTCAGTGTTATTCCCAACCAATTTTTCCAAATGTGATAGAAGAAAAAAATAACCAGGGAAGACATCCTGCATGGCCTAAAGTCTTACCTACTCCGCATACTTAATATTGGCCACAAAAATCCAGACTTGCTGTTTTGTCAAGAAGGAAATGGAAATGGATCATGGATGCAATGGCTAGCACGCATCTAGGCTACAGCTTAAGAGACTGTGGTCCCCGCACTTGTGACATAATTGCTTACCCCTGTTTTTACATAAAAGACTGTTTTTTTTCTTCATCGAATCGACTTAAGAGTAGAAAACAACCACAAGTGGCAATATCCTGACAGCTGAAGAATGAGGTGCTGGTGGGGGTCCTATGTTTCATTCAGGGTGTCTCAAGCTCCCTACATATCCTGTGACCAGAAGAAGACATGTGCTACCCATAATCTAGATTATATATGATAGTGTGGCTTTTTTTCCTTTTTCAAGGGATAAAAGGGTACAAAGAGAAGTTATTTTCAGCCTAAACCCCCACTGACTGCCTTATACACACCTGCGTGCATGGCACCTCATTTGGAGACCACCAACTCGGGGTCATTCTCCGGTCTGTCAGCATAGGACAAGGCACAGAGACTTGGTCAGGGAGAACGTGTAGCAAGGATGAGAGCTCATCCTTCAGAGCAGCAGACAGCAGTAAAGCACCTGCTACACCCTTTCAGCTTGAGCCAAACTACTGGCCCCTGATTCCATGTCTTCCTGAACGAACTTCATTAACTGGTTGGCTATTCCAGTCATCGGCAGTTCATGAGGCTGAATAATTAATTCCTCAAGTCAGACAACATTTCTTTATGGTTGTTTTCCTATCACACCCAACGGAGCGTAAAATGTATTAGGCTCCATAAATATTTGCTCAAAGAACAAAATCAGAAAAAAAAATGATCTCTCAAGTAAGCTACTGTGTTTCCTGTTTAATGGAGGCACAATTAAGTCACACTGAGTGGAAACGCCGTAACATAAAAATTAAGATAACTTTCTTTAAAAGCATAATTATTCTGAAGAAGGTGAAGTCAGGAAAGAATAAATGCTAACTTGTTACTGGAATCTTATAAAATAAGATCAGGACATGGTTATGGAGGTTGTATTTCTCAGATAACATTGTGCTCCTCCCGTAATCACTGCAACAAGTGACAAGGTCAGTGGCAGGGCAGGAGAGGCCCATCCATAGCGAGCTATGGAGATTGTGAACGCATCACAGTGGCCATTGAGCCTAGATAGATGGCCAGTCGGCAAGAGTATTGGTTAAGGAATGCACTCAAACCAAACCAAGCATGGACGATGAGGAGGCTGCTAAGAAAATAGTAGATAGTGCTAAGGAAAGAGCCACCACCTCCTGCCCAGTGATCACGACTGAACCACGTCTCAGGCCCAGAACCTGTGAGCTGAAGGAGAAGGCAGATGCCTATGCTAAATGACCCTACAACACAGAACTAGGTGTGCTCCGGAGAAGTAGCCTCAGTCCTTCCCCCAAAGAACTGGCAGCCATAATCACAGGTATGTGTGCATGGAAGATAGGAAATAACCGGAACTTCTGAATGGACACCGATATTTAAGAATCCAGAGTGCTACTATGGTCTTGTCAGAGCAGGAGCGATTGGAGGCCAGCCAATGGATGGAGGCCTGGTCCAGGTCCACGGCAGAGTGGATGCGCTGGGTCAGGGGACCTTCCCCGGCGGGCATTAGTATAGGATTAGAATCATTTACGGTGGTTGGCAGAACCCCACATTGGTTGGTTGGCCTGCGGAGTAAAAGTTGTTACAAGAGGGAAGGCGGAGAGGGAGTCTCCAAAACTCCTCCCACAACCTGCAGCCAAGATAACAAAGAACACAGCTGAAGGGAAATGGCAGAGATTATCGCCTCCCTGTCATTCGCATGCAATCCTTACCATCTCAGCTGGATCCTGGCCAATGACAGCGATCTACCAAACTTAATCGAGTGTCATGAGCACCGCTACACAGCCCGTGCAAACCCAGCTGGGCTGGCCTATCCGCTGGAGTGGATTAACACGATGTCCCTCGCTGGTATGCAGATGCCCAGCTGGCCACCGGGCTAGTGCCCCGTCCCATCAGGCAGGAGAATCAACGCAGTTGGAATGCCCTTGAAACAGCCAATGGCGGACATTGACGTTCTTGCTCAAGGCTACTTTAAGTCCCCCTCTCTCTGTCATAAACAGTCTGAAGGACCCCGAATCATCTAGATGACTGGTTTCCAAAGTATGGCCCCTAAACCCAAGGAGGCCCTCAGCCCACTTCAGCAGGTCTTCAAAGTCAAAACTATTTTCACAATAACAGTAAGAGACTGCTTTTTTCACTGGGTTGACATTTTCACGGAGGGTGAGGAAGCGATGGTGAGTTAACCGGTGGGCATCTGAGCACAGATCAAAGCAGTGGAATGAGATTGTCACGTCATCGCCGGAGTTCCTCCCTCCGTGCACTTGCAGAAGAAAACTAAAGAAAAAATGGCCAGTTTCACGTAAGAATGTCCTAAGGAAGCATTAATTATATCCAATTACCTTAATTGTAGTAATATAATTCTATCAATATATTAAATTATATATTATTAATTATATTAAATCTTGACCTTAGAATACAAATCTTTTTCAAAGTCAGTGGAACAAATCAAAGGTACGCATACAGCATTTCCAATATGCACTGAAAGAAGACGGTTGTCTTAAGGAAAAGTACACAGGCGATGAGTTAAACTAACAGCTTTTTATTCCTTTTAAATGAAACACCATTTTTACTTGAAAGAACTACTGACAGATAATAGAGTATCATTGTGGAGTCTTGGGTATTTGGCAGATATTTTCTCAAAATGAATGAAACAAGCCTTCACTTTAGGCAAAACAACTGATAGTGTTTGTTGCCCATAATAAAAGGTGAGTTTTCAAGTGAAAATTAGAATTTTGGAAAACTCATATCCACCACTGTGAACTGGACAGCTTTCCAATATTTAAAGACCTTTCTGATGAGGTTGGTGGTGATATTAACAAATGTGAGTTTTTGACATTATGTAATGAAATGTGTCAACCTCTGGAAGGTCTGCATAGTTCAGTGAGCCAATGACCAGAGCTTGATGCTACAAAATCAAAAGGCGAAATAGACCAATAGACTTTAATCTAACAAAGTACACAAAGTACATGATAGGATTTCACGTTCCACATCACAACAAGCCTTTAAGAAACTACCACATATTGAGTTTGGCTATATCATCACAGAAAAATATCTATAATTATCTAAAAAAAACTATTAAAACACTCCCCCACTTTTCAGCGATGTATTTCTGGGAGGCTAGATTTTCTTCATAAACTTAAACCAGAATAACGTATTACAACAGATGGAATACAGAAACAGATAGGAGATTCCGGCTGTCTTGACAAGATTTGCAAAAATGTTGAACAATGCCACTCAAAAACTTTTTCCAAAAAATATTCATTTTTCCTAAAGACATGTCATTTATGTAAACACGTAATGGATTTAGTGTTTTATTGCTAACAGATTAATACACAAATAGGTCTTAAATTTGTCCATTTAAATTTATATCCCCGTAAGTATACATAGATAGAACTCATGTACACAAAATCTCTTTGGGAGACTCCATCATTCTGAAGAATTGTGAGAGAGCCCTGAGGCCAGCCTTGCAAAGTCCTGTTGTTGACCTTCATCCCAATGGCACACTGGTCTGCTGTGTTAGCACAGAACATCGACAGAACTGGATGGCGAGTCCTTGGTAACGTGTGTGCTGCAGAGGGGAGGGGCAAACCCTCCGAGGATCCGGGCAGCTGCTCTATCCGTGCAGCTGTTAGGGGTCTAGTTCTCTGGGACGTGGCCGGACATTCCTTCCCGAGTCGAAGAGCGAGTGCTCCCTCTGGGACTGGCCGCCACTGAAAGGGGAGCACAATGCCATGGCAGGCATTTTGGATGCCATTGGCAGCACGTTCCACACTTGAGTGTGAATGAAGAGGCTGCTGAGGCTGGGGCTGAGAGCAGGAGAGGGACCTTCCAGAGGTCTTGGGGGCAGGGAGAGTCACCCTTCTGCTCCGGCCTTGAGGCTTGGCAAGCCTCACGGTACTAGATGTACCGGGATGGGGAAAAACTCCATGTAGACTTTTTAGTGAGCACCAATAAAGGAGTCACAGTGTAAACTCCTCGGGTTCTGATGAGAAGCCAGGCCATCCGCACAAAGCCTCTTGGCAGAGCAGCTCATGATGGGCCAGCGCTTCCGTGGAGCCAGAGCTTCCGAGCGTGAGACGTTAAGCGGTGATAGAACACGGTCGAACCACCGTGACCCGATTCTGGCAGACCCGCCTGCGAGATTGGGCGGGCCCGGCAGCAAGAGAGCCTGAAATGGAACGGCTCCGGAGCAGACTTAGAGACGCAAGCAAGCCCCACGGGCAGGTGCGCTAGACCACCTGTTGGCTGTCATCGCAGTGGGAGCACCCGCCCCTCGGCTCCAGGCTGTGGCTGCCTGACCAGCTGCCGGGCTGTGAGAAAAGGCTGAGATTGGGTGGCTCTGGGGTGGCCTGGAAAGGCAGTACCCCCCAGACGGAGCTCCGGTGGCGCCCCCGATCATCCACTCTGCGGAAGGAGAGATGGCCGGAAGACTGGTCAGCAGGGTCTAAAGGCCAGGAAGACTGGTCAGCAGGGGAAGAAGGTGGTCTGTGGAAGTAGCCCAAGGGAAGACGCACAAAACGGGACCGTCTCTCTCCCCTTTTCCATCACTTGGAGCGCGCCGCAGAGGGCAACCACACAGGCTGAAACCCTGATGGCAGAATGGCCCGGCCAGCTGGGGACGGTCCGCGTCTGCCACTGGCCAACCCGGTGCAGGCCGGCAGCTGCGTGGAGCAGCCGCGGGAGAACAGTACAGACTCCCTCCCATCAAGCCTCCCTCAGTTACTCTCACTGCCTGCGGTCCAACCTGCCAGTCGCAGAGACCCCCGCGGGGCGCCCACATCAGTACCGTCCCCTGGGGGGTCAACCAGACACTTGCACGGTGTCCCGGCCTGACCCGCCTTGGAACCGACCCCCTGCGGAGGGCAGCTGTCCTGCCGCATCTGTGGACGTGTCCTTCCCGCCCGCAGGGTCTCAGCCAGCACCACTCTCCGAGGACTCATACAGGTTCTGAGCCTCCGATACACAGTCCCCCATAACATCCCACTGAGCCAATGTCCCCACTTTATCACCTTATCCAGGGATGGTTCCATGAGTCAAGGGGGCCCCTTCGTCATGGAATTCCGCACAACACCGCAGGCGAGCAGACTGCATCACACAAACCACACCTAGGATGGATCTCGCAGAATTTTGAGCAAAGGATGACAGAATTCTGCTTAATATGGAATTCCATTGATACAATTCGACCTCAGGCATCAGAAATCAGGATAGTTAGCTATGGTTGGAGGGGGGGAGGTGATGAGAAGGGGGTTGTGTTCCGGCGCTTGTTGGTTACATGGTGCGCCCACCTTGTGACATTCTTCCAGCTGTACTTGTAGGACTTGGCATGTCACTGTGCATTACCCTTCATATACGCATTATGCTTTAATAGAAAATTCAACGGTAAGAGCAGCTCAGTACCTTCCAGCTTAAAATGGTCTCTTTCAGATTAATTACCTCCTCCAGCAACAGCTACCTTCAGCAGAACAGAGAACTCATGATTATTATGAAACCATATATTTAAAAATATTGAGAATGTCACAGATTCCACTCCTCTTAGCAATATTAAATTTTGCCCTACTTCGACAGATCATAATAAAATTTTAAAACCGTAATGCCTATGCTGATGTCAGCCATCTGCTGCTCTAGGTATTATTTTGTAGTCATTTTACAATGATCGTAGGGAACCAAGAGTGTGGGTAGCTACAGGGAACTGAATGCCTTAGCAGCGGTGGTTCCAACGGGACGACCACATGGCAGCCTAGGGTTAGAAAAACGAGAGCAGTATCTCCGAAGACGCAGCTCTGTCTTTGCACCCCACCATCCCCTGCAGACTGGATTATCACCTCCCACTTCCATGTTGCCTGCTACACAGCCAAGCACCTCATCCTGCTCCCAGAAGGAAGAGAAGTTTAGCGAAGGAGTGCAACGTTCTGCTCAGCTCTGCCTGCGCCCTCCGCACCTGAACCAGTGAGCCAGGAATGCAGGCTTCCCCCCGCAGACTCCTCCACTGGAGCCTTCTGCTCATACTGGGTTGATAAGCATTGCAATACACGGCCAATGCTTTCTACAAAAGCAGCTAGGAAATTTCGTCTTTAGCCTTCTAGTCTGTATAGCAGAGAAAGCAGAGGACAAAGCGGGTTGGGGAATGACAGTTAAGTGAGGAAACTTACAATGATTACAGCTCTGTCCCGTGATTTTTCCTGCTATTAAATAATTTAATACTTAAATCTCACGATAGAAGATTTGTATCACAAATCTTGCTCTTTTACTCTATAAGCTAGACCTACTCCGTTCTAGAACTCTCAAAATCTTGACCCCTACGGTCCACAAAGTGGTGCTGGCAAAACGAGCTCTGCATTTTGGCGGACGGTAGCACCGCCTCACTTCTCGGGGACCATTACCGTTCGGTGTTCCCGGGCGTGGCCTCCATCCTGCAGATCAGCCAAACGGCACCCTCCCTGGGAACTGAAGGCAGAGGTGCGGCCGCGACCGCTTGGGGACCATGCTGCTCACCGCCGTCCGTGCTCAGCTGATAATCAGGGTGTCGTGTTTAAGAACCAAGGACCCCTGTCGTGTTGGGAATCTCAGGTGCAGTTGCTCGTGTCGTCAGCATTTGCGGCGCACCCCCCCCCCCGCTCTCCCTGCGCTGATTAAACTTTATGTGGTGCAGGGGTCTTTAAACCAATCAATAATTTAGACCAGAGCCTGTTGTGTTTCCCAGCCTTCATTCCTGTTACCCACAGCTGTTCATCGGACTCTAAATCTACCAGCCAGCTGCGTCTGGCCGTGTTCATCTCCCGGTAGCTACCATGATAACGGCTTCCAAAGACTAGCCACGGAGCCTTTTGAGGTAAAATAAAAGCAGATCTTTCTGTAAGCAGCAGTTTTTGGAGGCCCCCAGTGTCTGAGTCTTGGAAAACCCAGAGACATAAGATATACCACACTCGCAACTGGAGAGCCAGCTTTCTCCCACAGTTGATTTTGAAAAACGTTCAAGCTTCCGGCAAAGTTGAAAGAGTAATAAAATGAGAATGCATATGTCGTAACCTAGGCTCAGGAATGTAATCATCTTGCTGCCTGTCTTCCACACACATATGCGTGTATATGTCTGTAAGTGTATGAATTTGTAGATGTATATATATTTTACCCTCTTATACACGCAAACACACACCTGCCACCCAGACATCTCATGAGGGTTGACTTTGCAAAGCATTCCTGACATAGAACATGAGTTAAAAATGAGCAAAAGTGCTGTGCTAAAAGCAAATTCAGACATGGAAAGGTGCCCGTCTTACTTGCAGATGGGGAAATGCTGTATTTACTTTTTAAAATCCTTTTCATTTTTCTAATTTGATGGGAGAAAAAGAGCATAACATCCCAAGTTGGTGAGAGTGTAGGGAAATGAGCTATCCTACACATTGCTGGTAGTAATGGAAATTGTTGGTGGAAATACAATTTGGGGAGGAAATAATCCCCAATAGAAAAGGAGGATCTGTTAAAATTAACAATGTGTATACTCTGTAATCCAGCAATCCTTCTCAAAGAATCAAAATTCAATTTCATGGAAATGAAAGCACCAGTTCTTTATTTTTTAATTTTTTATTGTGTTATGTTAGTCATCATACAGTACATCATTAGTTTTTGATGTAGTGTTCCAAGATTCATTGTTGCGTATAACACCCAGTGCTCCATGCAATACATGCCCTCCTTAATACCCATCACTGGGCCAACCCACCCCCAACCACCTGCCCTCCAAAACCCTCAGATCGTTTCCCAGAGTCCACAGTCTCTCACGGTTCATCTCTGCCCCCAATTCCTCCCCTTCACTTTTCCTCTCTGTCTCCTAATGTCCATGTTATTCCTTATGTTCCACAAGTAAGTGAAACCATATGATAATTGACTTTCTCTGCTTGATTTATATAACTCAGCATAATCTCCTCCAGCCCCAACCATGTTGATGCAAAAGTTGGGTATTCATCCTTGCTGATGGCTGCGTAATATTCCATTGTATATATGAGCCACATCTTCTTTATCCATTCGTCTGTTGAAGGGCATCTTGGCTCTTTCCACAGTCTGATTATTGTGGATACTGCTGCTATGAACATTGGGGTACATATGACCCTTCTTTTCACTACATCTGTAACTTTGGGGTAAATACCCAGTAGTGCAATTTGCCAGGTCATCAAGTAACTCTATTTTTAATTTTTTGAGGGATCTCCACATTGTTTTCCAAAGTGGCTGCACCAACTTGCATTCCCAACAGTGTAAGATGTTTCCTCTTTCTCCACATCTTCTCCAGCACTTGTTTCTTGCCTGTTAATTTTTGCCATTCTAACTGGTGTAAGGTGGTATCTCAATGTGGTTTTCATTTGAATTTCTCTGATGTCTAATGATGGTGAACATTTTTTTCATGTGTCTGCTAGCTATTTGTGTGTCTTCATTGGAGAAGTGTCTGTTCATGTCTTCTGCCCATATTTTGACTTGATTATCAGTTTTTTGGGTGTTCAATTTGAGAAGTTTTTTTATAGATCTTGGATATCAGCCCTTTGTCTGTAGTGTCATTTGCGAATATCTTCTCCCATTCCGTGGGTTCCCTCTTTGTTTTGTTGACTGTTTTGTTTCCTTTGCTGGAAAGCACCAGTTCTTAACTGTAGTTCAAAGCTGTTTATTTCTGGGTTGTTTGTGGTGACAAAAAACTAGAGATATCTCTTTAAGCGGGCATTCAGGTTATGGTTCAATTAATTATGGTAGAACCATGATATGAACTGTATAACTTTTTTAAAGTTAGAAGCATCCATATTAACTTGGAGGCATGCCAAGACATATTCAGTGGAGATTAGTTGTACAATTAAATTTTTAAGTAAAAGGGGAAAGATTCATAAATGATCATCTATATGAGCAGAGAAAGTACAAAAGGTACACCAATTTGTTTGCTGTTATTGGTGCCACAGATCATTTTCCTTTTGCTAAGACAAAACCTCAGTTGCAGAGGGTAACTGCCACCCACTGGCGTGGACAGTTGTTAGAGGAACAAGAAATCGAGACACCTGCCTATACTGGAGGTACTGGAAGACTTCCAGCCTCAGTTGCCGCCATGGTGTAAAGAGAGGGCCGGCATCAACACAGGCTTGACAGATTCAGTGCTCCCACCATTGACTTTGAATCGTGAGAGAAAGGCACGAGAGAGAAATGGTTGTCTTTTATTGACCCCAGTGCTTGGGGGCTTCTTGGATGCTGGCAGGTCCTGTCCCACTACTTTCCCTCGCCTGCTGAGAGCCGACTTCATGCCCATGCCTTTTCACACCTGCCCCTCCAGGCTTGCATTTACGGCTGTGTTCTCCTGCAGCAGCGTTTGAAATCTCCATGACCTACAACATTTTCTAACTCACATGCCAATTCCATTCCCTGCAGTTGCTCAGGGATCTGGGGTAAGAGACAGGTTGGACTTTATTAAGTGGTAATGTTTAAAAGCACAATCTTGTTTTTTATTTTTAAAAAGACTTAATTTATTTATTTGACAGCAAGAGAGAGTGCACAAGCAAGGAGAGAGGGAGGCAGAGGGAGAGGGAGAAGCAGGCTCCCCGCTGAGCAGGGAGCCTGACATGGGACTTGATCCCGGGATCCTGGGATTATGACCTGAGTCCAAGGCAGATGCTTAATCAACTGAGCCACCCAGGCGCCCCAGTACAAGCTTATTTAAAAGCTTTTAAGGGGGCAGCTGGGTGGCTCAGTTGGTTAAGCAGCCAACTCTTGATTTCGGCTCAAGTCATCATCTCAGAGTCATGGGATTAAGCCCCGCATTGGGCTCTGAGCTCAGCACGGAGTCTGCTTGAAGATTCTCTCCCTCTCCCTCTGCTCCTCCCCTGACTTGTGCTCTTGCTCTCTCTCAAATAAATAAATCAATAAAAAAAAAAAGCCTTTGTAAGACCCAATAAAGAGAGGTTGAGAGGGAGAGAAAGAGTAATTGTTAGAAGACTCAGGAGGTAAACGGGCGGGATAAGATCTAGAGCTTCAGAGTCCGAAACAAGGTTTCTCTGTTCTAACCTGAGAAGAGGGTAGGAAGTTGTCCACACACACGAATTTGTATATCACATACCCTGAATCTAGGTTCGCTCGGAGAAGCGGAGTCACTACGAGATATGTAAGGAATTTATTATAGTGACTGGACCTTACACAGTGGTGGAGCTGAGGGGACAGTCTGGGCGAGGCAGTTGTTTTGCACCTGGTCACATGGCCACAGCTGGAATTTACAACTACCTTCTCCTGCTATCCCCTTGGTGATTCCTTTGCCCTTCGCAAGCACCTGGGCTAGTCTTGGCTTGTTACAGCTCCCCACAGGGCACGGGGGAACTAAGTGTCCCCTGCACTCCAGGTAGATGTGGAGTCATACGGTGTAAGAAGAGGGCCAGAAAAGCCGGCTGGAAGGCAGCAGTAGGTGGCCCTAAATTATGGGACAGAATAAGAGGAAAACAGGTCTGGCAACCTGATGCAAGGTAACAGAAGCCCATCAAAGACATGAAGGGGCAGCATGGATAAGCAAGCTTTTTTTTTTTTCTTTTTGCCAATAAGAATGAACATCTGAACAAATGTTTAATTATTATGAGCACAATTATTATTGCAAGATACAATGTGAAAGCAGTCCTGTTTCTCCTGATTTGATCCTTCCTCTGTCATGTTCTACCTTACCAACCCCAGCTCCTCCAAGCCTCCCATCCGAGCACCACAGAAATGCAGAAGCATCATGACATTGAGTCAAGCAAGACAGAAGAGAGGATCAGCGAGCAGCAAGAAAGAAAAACGAGAGAGTACAGAGGAGGGCGGAAAGGAAAATCGTGGCATGGCCCCCCTCAAGTCCCGGCAGAGCCTCTCGTTTTTATTTGCATTTTTAGATCTTCATTCAGCAGCAAGAAGAATGGAATTAGTACTTTTACGCCTGGAAAGATCTGATTCCGGATGTAAGCAACCATTCCTAGGACGGGTTCCAAGAAGGGATTGTCTGGAAGAGCGCACTGTGGCAAACTGGCACACACCGGTGGACTGAGTTTCAAGAGTGCCGATCTCTGATGACCCTGTCTGTAAATACCACCACCAAAGAAGTTATAAATGAAGCTTCTTTCTCTGATTCTAATGAGCATGTAGATAGATGGAATGAAATACATAAATCACAAAGCTTAAAATATAAAAATTCAGTGTTTATGATGTTATGATGCATATCCTCCAACACGCTGAAAATTTTCTGTAGCGAAGGAACATGGAACTCAACACCATTTTTTATACTTCTGTGAATGTTCTCAGAGCTCCTACACATAAAGATGTGTCTCCTACTTACAGATTAAGTAAATTCTCCCACTTAGAACATGTTAGAATTACCCAGAACTCTATTAAATCAATTAATCATTGAGCTGGTTGCCTTGGCCAAGGGTTGTCATGGGCTGACTTTCTTTTCTCTCTATGGGTACAGAGCAGACTCTTCTGAGCACGTGACCAACACAGCAAGAAGATGGATGCTGATACCCTCAACACTGACCCCAGTGAGTTTCCTTACGTTTCGACGGAAATAGCAGAAGTCAGTGCCACCCAGTCGAAGCACACCAGCTGCTTCCTTCCTGTGACTTTCCTTCTGATTTGTCCTATACCCTCCATACTCCCAGCTGGTAAAATACTTCCTGAGGTCTTTGTCTTTGAAAGAGTAGCATGTGCTTAAGGGAATAAGATGAACTGATTTTTTTTTAGAGTGAGACACAAAGAGAGGGAGAGAGAGAATGAGCGGAGGAGAGGGGGAGAGGGAGAGAGAGAGAAGCAGACTCCCCATTGCTGCAGAGCCCAGCACGGGGCTCGATCTTACAACTCTTGAGATCACAACCTGAGGGGAAATCAAGAGTCGGACACTTAACCGACTGAGCCACCCAGGCGCCTCGGAAGATGAACTGATTTAAACTGAGTTAAGAAATCCTACTCAGGAAACAGAGGACAGTAATAGAACTTTGGTGTAATTGGGTTTTTAATTTCTTAGAAAATGTGTCTTTAGAATAGGCTAGGAATAGAATGTCCATAAACAAAGAGTGATGCTTTTTTAGATTCATAGTCCCTAGATTTGTTCTAAGCTTAAGGTCCAAAATACTTGTTCATGTTAGGAAATGGGGAAAAAAACGTATTTTAACTCATTTAAGGAGTCACATACCTAATTTTGCCACCATTTTCTCTTTGTGAACATGTTACTCATAAAAATGTCCCATGTTGAAATGTCTGGCTTCTTCCTCGTAATAAAATTTTTTTATTAATATCTTGTGAACCCCTAGAACCCCTATATTTATCTTGGCGGACACTGGATTATTTTAACTTCTTTTAGATTTTGATGCTTTTTTTCCAAGAGCATCACTACACAATAGGCATTTACATTCAATATACTATGAACAAATTTCACTAAGACTTTACTCATTTTCACCTGTGCCGTGCTAATAAGTCTCAAACAGCTCGGTCAGGTCTCAGCAGCTGGCATTGTGCCCCACAGAGTATCACAAACTGAAAAATGATTATTTGGGGAGGCTTCATAATTATGCTAAGATGAAAATGTTGGCAGCCAGGAGATACATATTTTTCAAGATTTGAGAGAAAATTTAATGAAAGTGCCACAAATATATTACTTAGGATGATGATTTGCACTTAATATGAAGCCCTTTTCTCTCTGGATTTCAAAGTCTGGACTAATTAATTAGCCCTAATCCCCTTGTTTTCCTGATGGTCAAGCATTCAGACAGACCTCCCGAGAGGGCAGAGTTATCAGAGTGAAGCAGAAAGCGTGCCGACCGGGGCCATGAGGCCAGTGGTTTAGTTCACACCTGTTGGGTGTGCCAGTCTTTGTTTCTTCCACTTTCAAGTTTGTAACCCTGGACTCCCCCACTCCCCACCCCCACCCCAGGTCGGCAAACCTAGACCCAAAGGCTAAATCTGGCCCATTGCCTGTTTTTGCAAATAAAGTTCTATTGGAACACAGCCTTGCTCATGGGGAAGCATGTTATCTATGGCTGCGTTCCCTGCAACAGCCGAGGTAAGAAATCAAAACAGACTCCATGGACAATGATGCCAGAAATCTTTTTTACCTGGCCTCTCACCCAAAAAACTCTGCTGACCCAAGACCTAACCTCTCTCAACTTTTCCCCATCTGTAAAATAAAACTCAATAGTCAATAACATAGCAACTTTGTGAGAAGAGTGAGGTTTTAAATTTGCACAATGGTGACTGTCTTTCATGGTGCCTCAAAACCAGGGTGAAGAATCCTCAGCAAGGATATTAAGTCATTCAGAATGCACCCATCTACTCTTTAAATATGTGTCCACTGTCCACTTGACATCAGGCACTACCTTAAACGGCGGGGGAAACACATGTTAAGGGAGATGAGACTTGTTTTAGTTAGTGGTGGAGGGATTATGTGGGGGTGGGTGGGGATGAGGTTGAGATGAAAAAGTGTTTCAAAATAAAGCCTTTTTGGTATTTTAAATACTAGGTATTGGGATGAAGGCAAGCTCTCACATTTTAGGTTCCCTACCCTGTACTACTCCTTGCCCTTAAAATGGCTCACAGATGCACCACACCAGCCATGACGTTGGGTTGAGATAACTCTTTCGTATTTGATTGGCTTAGCCAGCCTTGATCCATGCCAAAGAGCCTCTGCTTACCTAATTTATTTGTAATCATAAATAGAAGGCACCAGAAAAATTCCACATCCAGGCATGAGAGATGTTTCAAGAAATGGGCATTTGATTTTGGCCATAGGAAGAAGATGGAAGGTCTGCATAGGTGTGTTAAGTGGAGAGGGTCATTCTGGATGGAGTGATCAACAGGCTGTAGAAAGCCATGGAGTTCTGGCCGTGCTTCAGGAAAGTCATAGTGCAGTCTGGTGGGAAGAGAGCATGAATGAAGGGGAGTAGCAGAGATAAGCCTGGGGTGCTCAGTTCTAGGGAATAAGGATGGGATATGTCAGAGTAATAGGGAGTCATGGAGCTCACGGATGGCAGGCTAATGGGACTGAACTTTGCTCCACGGGCAGTGCGAAGGTCCACGAAGTGTGGGCCACAGCAGGGAGCACTGGGCAGCTAGCACTTCTCAAGTTCTGTGGGACTCACGGTAGTACCAGGCCTGCTCTTCACTGAGCAGGGCAGATGTTTTCCAAATGGGATCCAACGAAAGACCAGCTTCAGTGGTCTCAGTTTTAGCCCTGATCTATGGCAGATTCTGATCTGTGAGAACTACGGGCGAACCGAGGGAGAACTATGGGAGAACTATGTAGGAACTGTTCTTCCTACACAGCTCTTCCCTGAAGGTCTTCAGTCCACTTCTCGGTGTGGGTCTCCCGGAGCCCTGCCCAAAGCCTCCTCCTCAGGTCAGAGTTGCTGTCTTGCCATGTTGGTTCTGGGCTGGGCCCCTGCTGAGGCTGCTGCTCCCAACAGGAATGGGTGTCTTCCTCCTCTTCCTAGGACCCTGCAGAGCCCCTAATCATCCCAGTCCCAGTGGCATCTCCCTGCTTTGAACCCCAGGACCCTACACTACTCATGTCAGCATTTCATATGCTGCTTAGAGAACAGCTCTCCATCAGGGGCGCCTGGGTGGCTCAGTCGGTTGATCATCAGACTCTTGATTTCAGCTCAGGTCGTGATCTCAGGGTTGTGGGATCGAGCCTTGCATCAGCTCCGCGCTCAGCACAGTCTGCTTGTCCCTCTCCCTTTGTACCACCGCCCCCCCGCCCCCCGCCGCTCTCTTTCAAATAATATCTTAAAAAAAAAAAAAGAATGTCTCTCAAGTCATTCTGAGGGTGGGTCTTGACGGCTAAGCGAGGCCTATTTGCCGTGCATGCTCAGCAAATGCTTAACGGAAGTGCATTTCCTATAACCAGACACGTCATTTTACTAAATAGGTTAGGTTTTCGTTTAAAACTGTACCACCACCCAAGCTTACCTCACAGAACCTGCGGCAGACCTGGGCTTCCACCAGGTAGTGTGGTGCTGTGGACAGGGAGCGATGAAGAGGCCTGGGTAAGTGACAGCTGTGTGCCATCTGTCTCTGCATGGCAGAGGACTGATCACTCCAGTCTACATTAGGGTGTAATGGAAAGTGGGAAAAAGAAACACACAGCCTCACTTTTGCTCTTTAAAGAGTAACTACTGAATTCTTTTTAACATCGCTTCTTTAAGACATAGTTATCCACAAATTGCTTACATCTATACACACATAAACACAGAAGAACAGGCCTATTTGGCTTCCACAAGCCAGATGGATATTAGGCCATGGTTTTACTGTGTGGTCCCAAATGCTATTGATGTAGACCGTTAATAAGACCGAGGAAAATCTGAGTATTTTAGTGTGTCATTTATATGGGTGATAATTCCAGAAAGCTTCCTTTCCATTATAATTATCTAGCATTAGTCAAAGCTTTGTGATGATTTCATTGTCTGTAACTAAGATCATGTGGTAGGGTCATTTCATATAAAATCCTGTGTCCTAGGATATCTTTTAATCTTAAAGAATATATCCACTGAGTTCTAATTTGATAGAAATTATGGAATCCCAACCTGTTTTTTACATGTATTATGTTTCAAAATAAGGGGGAAAGGGCCTTTGCACGTACCTGATACCTCACCTAAAATCCCCTTCAGCTTGTCCTGTTTCTGCCCCTGATCATCAAGCAGTAAGTATAAAACTTGGCAATATTCCCTCTTGTCATAAGCTTTCCAATTATTGAAAATTAAGTAACTCCCAATAGAGGAGAAATTATTAAATATATAGTAAATAATGAGGTTAATTAATTTAACCCCTTCTAATTAGGAAACTAATTAAATCAGAAAATTAAAACTGACACAAGACATTAAAATCGGGAAGTTTTGAACTTAGATATAACAATCATCTCTTCGTCTTCAGCCAATTCCAAGGGAAGAATAGACATGAGCTACAAAAATATGTATCAGTGGACTATTTTTAACTGATAACAAAGCTAAATTTTCCATACCGTATCATTCTTAGAGATTACCTTTTTTCTATTTCTATTTATGTGAAATTAAACTTGTTCCTTTTAATTCTTCTAAAGAATGAATTAAAATAAGTCCAGAAAAGATGGATTTAGGCCAAATTCTGCTAATAATTGTGATTGTGGACAAGTTACTTAACATTTCTGGGCCTCAGGTTTCTCATCCTCAGAGTATCCTATTAAAGTGAGACTGACTCATCTTGGACGGGAAAGGATCTAAAGAGAAGGGAAGAGTCAGGTGTTATGTCAGTGTGACAGAGAACCGAACCACTGTGTTATTGTATGACTGCTTCATTGCTGCATTGTAACTGTTACATTGCAAACAAGTGTGCAATAGAGCTGATTGAATTCAGGCACATTAAAAAACTGTGGTATATGCACTAAATAATGCACATCTATATACTGACACGGAAGGACAATTCTTTTTTAAGTGGCAACATTAGAGTGTGTGTGGTATGATTTCCTTAAGGAGAAAATATATACATGGGACAATGTCTGGAAGTTGTTCAAGTGTTGCTTCTGGGGAAGGGATCTGCGGTAATTTACTCTTTTGTTTTCTAGTTGCTTTTTTTTTTTTTTTTTTTTTTTTTTTTTA
>LNAC01000193.1:2097469-2115797 GCA_002007465.1 Ailurus styani
CCCCGCGTCCGGCTTCCGAGCGTGGACGGGGTGCGGCGGTGGAGCTCGGCCGCGAGCCCTGCGTCCGGGCCGCGGGGGGCTCCGGGACCCGGCCCGGTGTGCCCGCCCCCGGGGCTCCCACGGCGGGGCCGCGCCGCCTCAGTCGCGGGCCAGGCGCTCCGTGCGCCCCGGCGAGTTCCCGCTCTTTGATGATCGCGAGCGCGGAGAGGGAACGGTACCTGTGGCGCGCACTCGGTAGCCCCGGGACGTAAACCCTCACCAGGCTCACGCCGAGGGATAGCGTGCGATTTCCCTAAGTTTAGTCATTGTTCCGTTGAGACGTCAGGGTGTTACTCTAACACCGCGGAAGCAGATCGTAGTTGAGTATCTTGTTCAGTTTTCCCTTTATTAAGTTTGTGCCGTTCAAGTTCCCTGGGGTGTCTCGTTTGCCGTGAGTGCTGAGCGTGGGGCGAGGGAGAGCAGAGCCAGCTGATCAGACCTTAGTCCTGGAGAGTGGAGACGGGGGTGGACCAGTAGTCCTGGTTGGCACAGAAGGAATTCCCGAGGGCCGACTGGTCTTGGCCTTCTGGAGGCTGGTCTGTTGGTGTCCTGGTCAACTAAACGGACTCCCTGCGCGCCCCCCAAGGTGGAGCCCTTTTCTGCTGTCACTAGAGGGTGCGGAGACTGAGCCTCGAATCTAAAGATACACAGGTGTTGACCCCAGAGCGCTCCTGATGCGTGCCTGTAACGGTGGCCGATTTTTACCAGAATTGCTAAATTTCCTGTCTTTCACTATCCATCCTTCTCCCCCACCTCCTTCCTACTCCCTTTATGTTGTCTTAGGACTTTGGCTCTTATGAGGGACTTGAACCAAATGTTACTTAAAACCTGGAACAAGTTGAATTGGAACCATATTTGCTCAACTATGAGTCAAATCTAAGTGCTTAAAAATGTCCTTGGCAAACCACTTTGATGTGAAACAGTATATTTTCCAAACGATTCAGAGCCAGAACACTGATTCCCTGAATCTTATAAATACGGATTCAGACCGTTCACGTATATCGAACATCTAGTACCTGTTAAGACGTTGGCCTGGATGGCGATGTAACCTGGAGGTGGGTGGGACCTGATACCTCTCCTTGAGTCCCCTCTTTGCCGAGGGGTGGGGAGCACACCTGAACACTTGGTGTAGGGGCGGGTGCGGCGAGGACAGACTTTCCCGCAGGGGTGCATGGGAAGAGGCACCACCGAACCCTGAAAGTAGGTGTCTTCTGAGTGGGGCGTTGAGCTGCACGCAGCAGTTAAGAAGAGGCTGAGGCGATGTCCTTCGTGCGGGGTGCGTGTGCTAAGGAACGGAGGTGGCGATCTGTTCGGGGCTCACCAGGACGGCCGGTCCGCCTGGTGCTGGCCACAGTGGACCCTGCAGAGAAGCCTGCGGTTGGGCGTCTTCCCGCCCACGAAAAGTCAGCATTTCAGTAGACTGGTAGAAGAGGCTGGCGACAGTGGGTGAGGAGCGAGCAGGGAGTGCGGAGGTGAAGGCAGGTTGTCTGTTGTTGCAAGCAGTCGGTCAGCAGGAGGAAGCAGAGGAGCGTCCTGGATGTGAGTGAGCGCGTGTGCCTGTGCGCACACCCGTGAGCACGGTGAGGGCCAGCAGGAACTTCGTCGTGCGTGAGTGGAGGGGACCGATTGAAATCTCAAGACTCCTGAAAAAGGCAGTAGGTTCGGAAACGCAGCCAGGAGGATAGATGGAAGGAGGGTGGCACGCTCCGTGGGTCAGTTTGAGTGGGTGCGGAAACTAAAGCTGCTTGGAGGTAAAGGGAGGAAAGTGGAGGTGACCTGTGGCTACAACCACTGTTTTTTCCCCCCGCTTTTTCAACAAATACTTAGCATCAGCTCCAGTTGGCATCTCTGAACGGTCAATAAAATATTCTGAAAAAATTACCAGCTTGTGGGTAACCTGGGCTGTGTGGGCATGAGGTCGCCGTCCTGTGTGGTGCACCCCTGGGCTCCCCTCCACCTGTCCCTGAAGTCCCCGGCAGGTGAGTAGCCGCCGGTTCACTACCACTCTGCACCCGGGACTTCCCTCTCAGACCTTCGGCCACCGTTGGCTCCGCATCTGGCGGGGACCCACATCCTCCGGGTCCCACTGCCGTCTTCTCCTCGACCTTCCACCTGGCGTCAGAAGGATGGGCCCCAGACTAAAGTATTTTTCTTGCTTCCGCACCTCCGACGAGTAAGCCCGTTCTCCGCGAATGGTCCCTTCGTGTCGCCAGCACTGTCTCTCCTGCCCTCCTGCCCCCTCCCAGGCACCGCGTCCTGCGCATCCTCGCTTCTCTCTCCTTCCTTTCCCCAGCGTCCGTCCTTGGGTCAGTTACCTCTGCTCTCAGACTCAGTGCCGCCTTCTTTCGGTGCGCTGACCATAGTCTTTCAGTGCGATCTGGTCGTGCCGTTTCCCGGCGTAAACCCTCGCATCGCTCCGAAGACACTTCTGTGTGAGAGCAGACGGCAGACCGTTTGCGTCGCACGTGGCAGTCGCAGGTCCCCTGTCCCGTGCGTCGAGTGCGGTTCTCCCCCCAGCAGAGCACGTGTTTTTGTCTCGATGACCCTTGAGTCCATCAGGGTTCTGTTCACGTAGCTCCTCTTCAGAAACTTTCCCATTTGTGGTGAAACTACCTGTCCCTCAGCCTCGAAGTTCGAGCCTGGGCGCCCGGCCTCAGCACCGAAGAGTCGTCTGTCAGGGACAACACTTTCTGTTCTCAAGACAGAGACTCTGCCTAGGACATGGCTCACAGCCTCCGTGCTTTCTTGGTCAGCGGGTCAGGATCCGCTGCTTTCTACTGTCGTCGAGTGTTCGACGGCCTGTGACAGAGTAAAAGGTTATTCTGTGTGGTGGGCATGGTGTGTTTTTATTAGAGTTTTCTTTGTTCACAACAGTTTGTGTGAATCAAGAATGAAGTTCAGCGTTTTTCATTTTCATTTGTGTGGTTTTTCGAAGGTTATCCAGCTTCTCAAAGCCGGGAAAGCGAAGGAAGTGTCCTACAACGCACTGGCCTCACACATAATTTCGGAAGACGGGGACAATCCTGAGGTCGGAGAAGCTCGGGAAGTCTTTGATCTACCTGTCGTGAAGGTCAGTAGTAAGCCTCATCAATTCTAGACACTTCACCACGTGTCCTGAAATCAGCACAAAGTCTCACTGTGACTCAGAGTGTTCGCCGAAGTACTGCTTCGTCCGGGGAGCGCCAGGTGGGCAGAGCTCTTCCCACACGTCGGTCGCCTGCGGCGGCGTGAGGCCCGTTGCGTTCAGTCCTGCCGTGGCCGGGTTTCTGTCCGTTACAGGTGACTCCGGTGGGTCCGCTCACGCACCTGCTGTGGCGTGGCCCCGGTGCCGTTCTGCCCAGACCCCGCTACGCCAGGGACGTGTCCCGGAAATGGGGGGATCAGCCTACAGTGATGGGCACTGGGGACCCATGAGAAACTGTGCTCGCTCCCAGGCAGGTGGAGTCCTGTCGGGACGTGACTCCTGCAGGGGCCGCTTTCCATCCCCACTGGGCCAAGTGCTCTTCCTTTCCAGCTAGACACGTTGGAGGGAGTCCTGTCCCCCATTTGCCGTGCTGTTTAAACTGCTCCCCGACAGTGGTCGTGGTGTCCCACTGTCCCCCCGGTGGCCATTATTGGTACCGCTGTCAAGCTGACTGGGTGGTTAGTGCTAGAAAGCGGGGGCCTCAGCTGGTGGGCGACTTGTCCAGAGCTCGTTGGTCTGCACGCCGTGCTGTTCTGCCACTCGTGGTTGAGTTGACGGATATAAGTGCACGTTTTGAGATGTCGTTTTGTAGTTTTGGCCCTTCAATTTTTTTCTGATCAGAGGTGTTATGTGTTTGTTCTAAAATAGTTCAGTTCCATGACCGCTTTTTTCTTTATGCCGTCAGACACTTTTCCTAAAAAACCAGTGTGAAAATTTATTATGGTTTAATAACGAGAGAGGCTAGGAGTTCGGAAAGATTGCCAGTAAGTTAGACTGGGGTGCCGAGCTGCTGGCTGGCCCCTGGGAAGTCTGTACCTCATCAGTACCTGGGGTCTGGAACTGCCTTGCAGGCTTAGGAACCTCATTTTTGAAAATAAACCTGAAAGCAGATCTGTCTCATGAGAAGGTTCTGAGAAACCAGACTCTCCGGGGATGGGTATTGTCATCAGAGTGGCTATTAATTTGTAGCCACGACATGCGGTGGTCACCGTCCTGCCCTAGGCTCCTTGTTTCGGCATGACCAGCTCCTTCATGCAGTCCAAACACCAGCGGGCCTCCTGCTGGCTTCACCTGACCCCACTCGGCGAGAGAGACAGGCTGGCGACAGGAGCGCTTCCCTCCCTGGGACCCTGCTTTAGTCTCTGGTTTGCTTCCATTCTTCCTTAGCTGTGGGAATGGTGTCTCCGCTCCCTCAGCAGCCTCGAGCCCCTTGCCTCATGACAGTGATTTCACCTACATTGTGCGGGTTGCAGAGAGAACCTTAAAACAAATGTTAGTGACAAATGTTGGGGGCTCAGGTCGCTGTTGGCAGACCATTTAGAGCAGTGGTTCTTAGATCTCGTGATGCTCAAATCCCTTTTTGCAGCGAGCACTTTGTAATATCCTTTTATTTGTATGTAAGAGTCTTATTTATATGTGAGAGAACATTCCAGAACTTAAAATTTGTGTATGCACATTATGTATAAATTGCCCAAGCTGAAATGGAAAGGAGAAACAAAGGAAAATAAATAGTCATGTTTATTTCAGCGTGTAAATCCTTGGGCACAGGTCTGTGGAAGATGGGGTAAGAAGGTGAGCTGCTGGGACTGGTCTGATGTGAAGTGACTGCCACAGATGTGGGCTGGTCCCCAGAGCTCGCGGGCGGGCGGGCCGGCTGGGAGGTAACATGTCAGAACGGTGATCAGTCCTGACTAGAATGCTGAACTAAAAAAACAGTCTTCTTCGTTTTACATGTTGTATTTCTGGAAAAGTCAGGCTGTAATAAGGCTGCATAAAGTACCTATTATTCAGCTTCTATAATTAGCACCATTTCGCCAGTTTCACTTAATAGACCCCCCATCCTTTGCTTCTGCTTTGGCTGTGGTGGCTTGAAATGAGGCCCCAGGCACACTCGTCTTCCATCCGCTTCACAGCTCCAGGCTGCTGGTGATTTGTGCAGCCCTGTCCTGTGCAGGGCGTACAGTGCCACGTGACAGGCGATGGAATTCGTCAGAGCTGACCCGGCCGTCTGTGTGCACCCCAAGACAATGCTGCTAGACCCTCATGGTCTTCGTCTGAGTTCAGCTGCTGGGGGCAGAGGCCTGGTTCCATAAGCACAGATCCCTTGGCCTTTAACCTACTAAATTGGACAAATGCATTTAAAAAAAAATAAGGCATCCTGATGCATGGTGACAGTTTATCATTTATGTACTTGAATCGTATAGATGTTTAAAACTTGCATTTTCAGGCACCAAAACTTACAGAATAATTTTTTAAGCATTTTTCTCAGTGGCCTTAGGGCATCACTGGAAATGTTAATTATGCCAGCTTACAGTGGGCTTATTTTTATATACTGTTACTGGCCTTTGGGATAAAGAATTCCTCGTTACTATGCTTTTCTAGTTCTCCACATCTGCTCTGTTATTATTGGTGTTTCCTACCGACTTGGCATTATCTTATCTCGAGCCCTCCGAGTGACGGTCTGAGGGCGGGTCTGCTCTGCGTGGACATCATGACTAGCCCTGAATCCTTAAACAGGGATGCCTGTACTTGCCTCCTCTCCCAAGTTCGCAAAGGGACACTTCCCCAGGGTGTGTGCTGCGTGAAGGGTCGAAAGAGATACCTTTCCAGAGTGTCTGTGTCCTTCCGTGGTCACACTCCTCTGCTCAAAGGCACCTCTCCCAGTGTCCTCGAGAAAAGTCCCACCTTCACCTGCCCAGATCCTATCACAGTGCATCACCCAGCATTTTCAGTGCTCTGAAAATCCTCCGGCACTAAGTAAGGGATAAGTAGAAATGCTGGTTTCTGGAAAGCAGCCTGGTGCTAAGCCGTGCAGCCACGGATCTCCCCAGGGCTCCAGGTGTTACTGTGGAGAATAAAGCTCAGCCTGCGGCGTGGTGTTGACTGAGAAGAGTCAGAGCCAGTAGCGGTGCCTGATGCTGGCCAGCCCGCCTCGATTTAACCGAAGTTTGCCCAGGATTATCACAAAACGTGAATTCACATTGGCTGGAATGCATGAATAGAAACATGAGGTGCTGTCTTCCCGCTCAGTGCTCTTTATCCAGTGAGTCAGCGTGCTCGACAGAATCCCCAGATCATCACGAAATAATGACCCCAAGTACAGCCAGTCTTTATTTTTTAAAATATCCAGTGTTCCTACACCCTTTTCACAGAAGACACAGTGTTATAAACTGAGACTGAAACACACCGATGTCCCCTGAAAAGCGATGAGGGGATTTGGTTTCCTGACATCCTTTTGAGGTCTGCCTGACAAGCTTGGAAGGTGCGTGGGGATGAGGAGGCCGGAGCCCGAAGTAGGAGAGCAGAGACCACGTGTCTTCCCTTCATGGTTCTGTTTGCAGTCCTCGTACCATCTCTGGCACAAAATAGAGTCTCGATAAATATTTGATGAATAAATTGATGCATAAATAATAAGTATGTATGTACATTTCAGTGGGTGGGAATTTCTGGACTTTGCGGCCGGCTAAATGTGGTGTTACGTAGTTGAATATAACTTTAAAAATTAAATGTAGAAATGTATGGTGATTTTTTAAAGATAAAAATTACGCCAAAAGGCGGTAGTAAGCTAAGGTTTTATAATTAATCTGAATTTTGAAAGTTGTGAAAAATTACCAGATAACTTTTCACGTTTTGCAAATGTTATATCTATTGGGGTTTACTGAAAACACTCATGAATTTACACTTGGTTGGGTTCGGGGTTGACGACGGGAAGCAGGGAGCGGCTGATGGACCTGGGGTGGGGAGGGGGCGGGGCTGGCCGGCAGGTCCCTGTCCT
This sequence comes from Ailurus styani, assembly GCA_002007465.1. Classification (NCBI taxonomy): domain Eukaryota; kingdom Metazoa; phylum Chordata; class Mammalia; order Carnivora; family Ailuridae; genus Ailurus; species Ailurus styani. Next base: position 2,104,468 of record LNAC01000193.1, read on the forward strand.
TCCAGTTGCGGGGACAGAGTTTCCGGCTGGCCTAGTCACTTCAGTAGTAGTAAGTGTGTACCCCTAGGGTCTAATTTTCTCTATGTGATAATTTTTAAATATCTGGCCGTGCTTCATTCTCTAACTCAGCTTTTCACCTGGGGAATTAATAACTAATGTTTGATCTTTTTTTACTTGAATCTCATGATCTGGGTGCTCTATAATCGGTATAACAGAGCTTTTAATTTCCAGGAGCAGTGCTGATGCAGTCATGTCATTTTGATGATCAATGGAAAATATTTTTTGATTTGAGTTCATGTTTTCTCTTTCAGCCGTCTTGGGTGATTTTGTCCGTGCAGTGTGGAGCTCTTCTGCCGTATCCTTTTTGGGGAAGGGAAGGGGAATCTGGGTTTAAGACTGACACAGTAGTAGCTAAGCGGATTCGTGACTTAGGGCGGTTCGTGTGTGTGCATTCTCTGTCCGTGCTGTTTTCCGTTCTGTATCCAATTTTACGTGCCTGGTCCTTGTCATCCCCTCCGGGAGGAGGGGCACCCTCTCGGGGGGAGCCTCTCTGGGCCGGAGCCTGGGGGCACGTGCTCTTGTTCCGGCACGGGGCTTTATGGGCTCCGGCAGTCCGCTTCTCTGGACCTCAGTGTTCTTGTCTCTGGAACAGCCCATTTTTGGGATGTCCAGTTAGGTGGAACGTTGCTCAAATGTAAGCCTCCCCAAACCAAATCATGAGTCACCGGAAGAATAGGTAGGCAGAACATTTTCAGTTTCATGCGTCGTTCTTGTTTTTGATCACCCTGGGAAAGGCTTAGTGAGCACACGTTGACACCTGCTGCGGGCTGGGCACTGAAACGAGGGCTCACGAAGATCGGGCTGCCCTCGGGGAGCTCGCGCCCTCCCCTGCCTGTGTCCCCTGCCTCCTTGCTTGAGTGTGGCTCCGGAGCCCAGTCCTCCCCGTCTGTGCGAGACGTCAGGCTGCCGTCAGCGTCCTGAGCCCCACTGCCAGGCAGGTCCTGTGAGTGCATTTTCACTTACTGAACGGATGCACATGGAGGGAGTCTTTTCTGTTAAATATGTGTGGGTGGCCTCACGTAGAAAACATCCCTTTGTAAGCAGTCCGTGGAGGATGTGCAGAACTTGAGCGTCTCCAACTCAAAAGTTCTTAAGATTCCTCATAATCTAAAGAGTTAAAGGAAATCCATTCTTATGTTTAGTTTTCATCCTTCTGGTTTCTTGGGAGTTGTCAAAGTCTATAAGCACAGAGGGAAAGGGAGGGGAGATTTTGGAGATGAGAGGTTAGTTCTTCCTGCCCGGCTCATTGATTCTCTGCACAGGGTCCCTTAGGAAGCTGTCCTTCCCCTGGAGTTCTTACCTGCCTGTTCCAGAGCAGCGTGAATTCACGGACAGAAAGGGAAGCCGGCAGACGGTGGTCAGCACTATAGGTTTGCCTTCGTGCGTGTTTCCCCCAGTCTTTGGAAGGAGGAGATCCTTGAGGCAAAGACAGGAGGATGGAAACCGGTCAGGGGTAGTAGGGCTGAGGGCATAATGCTGGGGCCTGCACAGCGTACCACGGTCAGACACAGGCTCCGGTCTTCCTGAGGCTTCTCAGCAGGGCTGAGACTTCCAGATTGCCATGGAATTTGCAGTCTGATCTGCTTTTCTTAATTCATTTATCTCGGTGGGTGCACTTTTCTCCTGTAGGAAGAACAAAGTAATACTTGAACCCGTTTTAAATGGTAGACACTCCAAATTCTTCAAAAAGTCATTGTGTTGGCCTCGAGTAGGCTGTAGGCTGCAGACCCCCAGAGGTCGTGTCTGCTTGCGTCGGGCCACATGCCTGGTGTCTGGCACACAGTAAGCTCTTCTGAGTGAATTTGATCTTGCATGAATTTTAAAAATCAGAGCTGTAGAGCTGAGAGGGTTGATGATGATATTTCTGACTCTTGTTTTCACAACGGGAAAACTAAGGCTCAGAGTTGGTCTTGCCCAAGTTCATAAAGTTGGTAGTGGTGATGAGCCTAGAACTCAGGTTCTTTTGTGGAAGATTCTCCGCCATCCCACAGAAGATCCAGTACTGTTTCTTTCTAAAATAAAGCTGAGACTTCATCCGCTCTTACAGTAGTGGCTGTGCCGTGTGTGTGTGTGTAGAGCGAGCTGGGTCTCGGAGGTCAGAGGTGTTCGCTGCGAGGGAGCTGTGCCCGCTTCATCAGCAGTGTCAGTGGAGATGCTGGCTCTGAGAGTGTGCTTCACACAGCCTCCCCGTTCTTCCTGTTCTGTCACCTGCTCCTTTCTCCAGTCTGCCCGTCTCGCTCTTCGGTCACTCTGAGTCTCTCTCCTACATGGGTCCAGTGGGAGGGAGGGGGTTGGGGGCAGATGGAATGTCTTAGCGAGATGCAGCTTGCACGAGTCTCATTTCATTGGAATCTTAATAACTATCAAACAGAGTAAATGGTTTTTCTCCAGAGTCCTGTCAGATATTTTTTGGAATCACTGCGTGCCTCTCCCAGGTAAGTGTGGCTATAACCCATCTCGTGTTATCCACATGGAACAGTTCTGAGTTTTATAAGATTGGATTTATGACCTGTTGGTAAACCAGTTTTAAAGAAGCTCTGTGGTATAAACTGCATATTCGGTGTGACCTTATGACACATTTATAATCATTTAAATATTCATGCTTAGTCTTAAGGTAAAAAGTTTTAATGGGTGAAAATGGTCTTTTTAATCCAAAGAATTACTAAGATACAGAATTTGAATATGAAAAACTAGGGAAAATGAAATTATTTAAGATGACAAGAAAAACTCCGTCATAGAGGCAAAGAATTTTTTTAATAAAGGGCTCATTATAGATCAATAAGAAACGTAAAACCTCAGTAGATAAGGCAGAGAAATGAACTCACAACTTTTTATAAGAGGAATTACAGATAACAGGTGTGGCAAACATTCGACACACTTTATCATCCAGGACGTGGACATCTTCCTGCCCTGAGATGAGACTGTCCCCTCGAGCTTGTGACCAGCTTCCGGGGCCGGCGCTCCCGCCGACAGGCTCCCCTCCCTGCGGGCGCGCGCCCGTGCCGCTGTTCTCCACAAAAGTTGCCGGATCAGGAGCCCTGAAATACTCCTTTTATTCTCCCCTGCAGTTCTCTTAGGTTTAGAAATTTATCCCGAACTGGTAGAAATGAGGGCCAGTCGATGGATAAAAAGTGTTCAGTAGCACATCACGTAGACGAGGGCGAAACCGGACAGAAGCGAGACCACCCCGTGTTCGGAGATGGTTCAGAGACCTGTGCGCTTGCACGGCAGCCTGAGCGCGGAGCCCGGTTCCAATTAGGCTTTATGGAGACGTGGAAAGAGATGGAAGAGGCTCCCAGTGGGGGAGAGACCATTAACAGTACGTGCAGTGTTCCGGTGACCCAGTGAGACATAGGAGGTCTGAAAGGAGGGACCCGGACATTGACAGTGGGAGATTCTAAGTAGTGGGAAAGTGAATATGCGTTATTTTAAAATTGTATTCTGTCCCCTGCACTGCCAGCTAGAAAACCCTCAAACTGTGAAACGTGACCAAGCCAGCGGGTGTTGTTGGAACGCACTTGAAAATTGCATAGGGCAGCGTGTTTAGCGTGAGGACAGGGAGAGGGGCGTGGGCAGTGCTGCGTTGCGGACCCACGCCCACGGTGACCCTGATGAGGCGCAGCGTGGCCCCGTCCCTGCCGCAGCCTTGAGGAGAGGGCCCGTCGGAGGCGTTAGGTGAGCTGGGAGTCCTGTCCCCCGTGGCGGGGAGTCCTGAAGCCGGGCGACCCTCTCGTGCCAGCGGCGCCTGTGTCTGTTCCAGCCTTTCCTGGCCACGCAGTAGGCAGGTTCAGGGAGGACGTCTTTGTTTCTGTTAGTATCTCTTGTAAATTCCTGGAGTTCTTTAAAATTATAAAATATTTTGATTTCGCTACATTCAAATAATAGGGATCCTTGAAATTCTGGCTTTTTCTCCTCTTTTCTGTTAAGAACAGGAATTTTGTTGATACTTGTATTTTTCAGTGGTTTTCACATCTGTGCTATAAATGCACATGGCCGTAATGATCTTTGAAGTTGGCCAAAATGAAAACCTTTAATGACCGGTGCTGCTGTTCTGTGTGAGTTTCATTGTTCTCTTATACTTCTCTGTATGTTCCAGACGTACAGTAAATACCAGAAAAGTTTTAAATGAAGACATTGTTACTATTCCTTAATGCGTAAACAAAATGTATCTTGGCTAAAATGTGAATTTTGCATTTAATTCTATTTTCATTTATTGGATTTGTGGGTTTGGAGATTGGAGCCCACTGTCCATCCAGTGGATTCAAGTTGAATGAGAGGAGAGAGGAAGAAGCTGGGGCAGGGAGTTCCAAGGTATTGTCCGGGACCAAGGTCACAGTGACATGGTATTTAGCAGACCTGACTTGGGGAAATAAATAAAATCAAAAATATGTGAGTGTAAGATGATTTCAGGGTTTTAAATTTGGTAATCAGACATCGTGAAATATTAACTGAGCGTAGTAGCATCAGAGGACACTTCCAGTCTTAGAAAAAACCAATTAGTTAACATTTAACAAAGGTTATAATAAATGTAGCAGGTTCTTATCTTAGTTAACGTAAAGGTTATGGTACACATATCACCTACTGTGTGCTGTGCAGAATCCAGCGGCCCCAGGGTCTGTGTGTGAGTTCACAAGTGCAGGCCCGAGCGTGGACGGCAGGGTCGGGGCAGGGAAGCCTGTGGGGAGGGGAGATGTCAGACCTGAGGGGCCTGAAAGAGTGGGTGGAAGTAGAGCACGAATGGGGAAGGCAGGGTGCGTTTGGGGTAGAGGCACAGTGAGGGAGAGAGGAGGAGGGCGCCCGGGAACAAGGGCCTGTTCTCGCGGTGCCGCAGGGTAGATGGCGGGGGACACGGGCAGAGACCACGGGCTGGACTTTGTGCTCCCCAAAGTAGCCAGTAGGGTGCTGCGTTCCTTTTTTCTTATGTATTTAATTTTGCATGACACGTATTTCCATTAGGACCTTTAGAAAACACGGGAAAGCACACAGTTAAAATCCCTGCAGTCTCCTAGGTGCAGCTGGTCTGGGAGCAGTCGCAGGACACGGGTGGGGGAGGGAGGGGCGCGGTCTTGGGCTTGAGGCGGAGGTTTGGATTCTGGATGGTGCTGTGCACACGAGGCCCAGACGGGAAGCAGCAGGGCTTGGTGACTTGGGCGCTCTGGGACGGAGGAGAAGGCGGTGCCCGCCTTGCTCCTCTGCGCTTCTCAGGGGAGATGGTGAAGTCGGGTTGAAACACATTGAGTTGGGGGTGTTGACCCACTACCCAGGTGGGGGGCCGTGGAGATGTGGCATGAAGGGCAGGGGATTAATTTCTTGTAGAAGAAGGTAGAAAGATACATAACCAGGAAGAGAGCCTTAGGTAGCGTGCAGTGAAGATTTGGGAAGAAAAGAGGCTTGAGCATAAAAAGAGGAGGCACTGAGGGAGGAGGGTATTGTTTTTAGAAACCAGGGATGAAATCGGATGCTGCTAGTGTTTATTGCTGGAGGGGAGCCGCACCCCGGGTGAAGGTGTGGAGCCCTGATTTGTGGCAGGAGGTTGTGCAGAGCTTCGTGTGGTGCCCTCAGTCCTGCCTGTCACCCAGGAGAGGAGGAAGGCAAGGATGCTGGACAGGGACACGGGACTGCTGATGGGCCTGGTGGCCACCACGCAGCCTTGGGGGTCCCCGTGGATCTCAGGTTCTGGGCTGAGAAGACACAGATGCAGTCAGCAGAGGTGTGGGGAGAGGGGGGATGGAGAGCCTGTGGCAGAGGCACCCAGCTAGGTGGCAGAGAGCACAGGCAGAGGCGAGCAGGTGTCCCTTGGTCATGTGGTCTGGGAAGCAGCCCCGCCCCTAGAGTTTTGTCTAAGTGCAAAACTCACTGTGGGCAGTGGCTGGGTCCGTGGGAGAGAGAAAAGTGAATTTAGAAGGACCTTTGACAGTGTCTGTATCCCTTTAGCAGATTCATTAGGTAATAAAATTGGAATCCAGAATCAGAATGATCTTTATGGATCACTTAGTACACTGTTCATTACTGAGAATGATGAATTGGAATCCCCAGTGAGTCATGGGGTCACATGTGCTTTTGAGTTCATGAAGATTGATCAGATAAGGATGGACAAGATTTTACTTGGCGGTTTTTCATGTGCCCAAACCCTGGTTAAGGAAAGTGCACCAGGGACACTGATGCTGCGTGGCTACTGGAGGGTGTTGCTGTCAGATGTCCCATGTGCTAACAGACAGCATGCACAGTGTGCCGCTGAGGGACTTTGGTGCAGCAGATGCCTGATGAGTACTTCTTTGGTGACGGGAGCGATGCCCAGGGGTACAGGTCAATGCACACAGGCTGGGAGCCTACATTCTAGAAGGGGAGACAGACCCATGAGTAAAGCGCTCCTGTGGCACACCCAGAGGTCAAAGGGGGCGCGCGGCGTGGGAATCCGTGCCGAGAGGGAGCCGTCGCGGCGCTTGGTCTGCACCAGGCAGACTCCTTGGGCGTCCGCGCCTCTTCCGGGACCCCGGACACGTGCGCGCACCGGGCAGGACCCGCCTTTACGAAAGGACTGTGTGCGCGGTGGCTCTCAGTGACCTTCTGTCTTTTCCCCGTCAGGGTGTTGATACGAGCTGGAGCTCTTTGTTGGAGTCTTCCAGAGCTCTCCCAGGGAGAGGTAGGGAAGGGAGCTTGTGGCAGCAGAAGCTGAGAAGCACAGACACCACCTGCCTTCTCCTGACCCGGTATTGATGCAGGCGGGGGCCCCGTTGTAATGTGCTGGGTAGGTTTCGGGGGGCAGGTCGAGAGTCTGATGGAGCGCCCGGCCGGGGTCGTGATTTAAGTCTCGAAGACTGAAAATAAAAGCCCTTTCCATTCTGTCCCTCAATCAGTATTTCTTGACTGCCTACCCATGTGCCTTGCACTGTACTAGGTACTGTGACAGATACCAAGGAAGTCTAAGACGTGCTTCTTAGACCCCCGACTTTAATCAGGAAGGTCACGGTGTCTGATCAGGGCGGGACAAGGAGATTCAGGCGGGCTAGACCTGGGAGTGTCCTGCTTGTGTGAGAGCCCCGAGAAGGGCGATATTCCTGAGTGCTCTGAAGGAGGCCTTTATTCAGCAGGGCCGAGGATGGGATGACCGTCTCTGCTCCACGTGCTTCGAGGAGAGCGGGGTGGGGAGGGAGAGCGTGCAGTTAGCCGGCGCGACCAGCCTGCAGACATCGTGTAGCTGGCCGGGCGAGGCGGGCGCCGTGGGGGCCGAGTGGAGTCGAGAATGGCTAAGGCCTGGAGCCAGACCGTCCCACACACGTGGCTGTGGTTTGAGACACGGTGTGGGCCCCGCACGAGGGGGTCGCCAGCCACTCGGTCAGGTCAGGTCAGGTCAGGTCGGCCTGCTCACCACTGAAGCAGCTGGGTTTGGCCTTCAGGTGTCAAGGTCACATCCAGGCTTTGTCAGCCAAGATGATGAGATGTGTAGCTTATGAAGATTGTTTTCTTATGGGAAAAAAAAAAAGGAAGACAGTTTTCCCCAGTTATAAGATTAGTATTTGGAAAATACAGCAAAGTATAAAAATGAAAACAAAAATGTCCCCATAATTCCATCACCACTAGATAACTGTTAACATTTTGGTGTGGAAAGAGCATTCTTAGCTATTGATACAGATTCATTGAAGAAGAGCTGGCGTGGATGTTTGAAGTCATTTAACCCAGACACGCATTGAGGAGGGACCGGGTTCATGGGAGTTCCCCAAGTGCACAGGAGCTGGTTTGGGGGGCTGTGTACCCATTCTGGGCCTCCCTTCCAGCCAATGTTCTTTCCACGGCAACACACGTGTCCCTGTTGAGACCCAGGCCCGTGACACAGGCCAGGCAGGGCCGCGGACGAGGCTGGCCGTGGTCAGTACCGCAGCCCCCGCCTGCCGCAGAAGGCGTACCGAGGTTCTCTGTCTTTCATTTCACTTTTAATAAAGATGATACAACGATCATTGGGGTAGGCCGTATTATCATGTAATTAATCTCACCTCTCCAAACGTGGCAGGAGATACATGTTTTTGTGAAAGCTTCTAGTAAAAATAACAATTTTCTGATCCAGTCTCTGAAATGAGACCGTTGACTAACTAAAAGAAATACAAAGTAGTGATTTTTCAAGGTGATTCTATGAAATTAATGTGTTCTTAGTAGTAGTCACGGTAGTGTGGAGTGCAGAATAATTTCTAGAACATTTGTAAACTGGGTGAAAGACGTAAAATGTTAAGAGTTCTGGCGAGCTGAGTAATGGCAAGTTTTAAAACCACGCTGTTTATAAATCACGGAATTAACTCGAGACAGTGTTCAGCGTCCTTAACAACCATAACCGATAATTTATAATAAGAGATCCAGGAGAAAAATTGACTGCGTTAAATGATTACCTTAGAATTAATTAATACACCCTTACTTTTGTTTTGTCTTTTAGAATCTAAAGTCTTATTTTTTAGAGATTATTTTTGGTAGTAACTGCCCTTAGAGAAGGATAGAGCAGTGGGAAAATGCAGGGAGGCCTGGGTTTAGACCGACCTGGGTTTTAAAAGCCAGCTTTTCTGATGATTCGCTGTAATTTTTGTAAGTTTGTTTCCTGACCTGTACAGTGGGTCTGACGAGTCCGACTTCCCGTGGCGGTCATCAGGGTTAGGAATATTTATTTACAGAGCACTTGGCACAGTTCCTGGCACATAGTAGGCAGGCAATAAATGGTAGCTGTTTTTGTTCCGGTGAAAGCTGCTCTTCCAAGATGAGTCATTTGATCTGGAATCGACTTCATCACTTACGCAAGCATAACAGTTACTCCTTTTATGCTAGCCTTAGTTCCTTGTGTGTGTTAGGTAGTATTTGCGTTTTTCCCTGATCTTATAACTTCATAACTTGTAACTTGTAGCTTAATAACTGTATTTTTATCTTTTTGTTTTATTCATTTTATAATTAGTATTTATCTGTTAATGATTAAGGGGTTCCTTAATGATTTTGATACTGCTGTTGTATTTAAACATTTTAAAACGTGACAGTTGTAATATGGAACGATGTGCTAGTTCCTTCTGCTTTTTTCCCCTGTCACTGTTGTTGAAATAATCCTCCATTCATTTTTCAAAGTGTGGATATAAGTTTTTTTATTCATTTGGTGATGAGGCAAAAAAAGATGTCTATAAAACTATCATGATAAGAATGAAAATTTTTGTTAACGATAACCAAGTAGCTAAAAGCTCATCTGTTTTCCCCACTGATACCCTTCAGTTTGTTTCATTAAGTAGACCCAGCAGAACTGTTACGATGTTGCCGTGTATTTCCGTGATGACCTGGCGTGCAGTGAAATGTGTGTGTCCCTCTGTCAGGTGTCGTCCGGCGACAGGAGCGCCCTGTGGGCCCTGCTCACCTTCTACGGGGGCGCGTGTCAGCTGCAGCTCGACAAGAAATGCACGCATCTGGTGGTTCCCGAGCCGAAGGGGGTAAGCGCTTCACCACCTTGTCCTCCGTGGCTCCGGCACTCACACGTTCTGAGTTTCTTCTACATTAGTTATTAGGTCCCATTTACAAAAGCTGGTCCTCCTAGTTTGTATTCTTTAGACCCGGCTTCTTTGCACAGAGGATGTGAGAGGTTTATCATTTCGAGGCCAATCCAGAGGGGATCTCTAAATTCAAAGAAATGGGGCTTTATTTCATGGAGAAAATGGGGAAGTGTTTTGAATCCCTCAAGTTTCCTTTCAAACCCAGTAAAACTTCAGTTCATTTTTATTTGTGAAAATACGTAATTTTAGTCTTCTTCACAACGTCTTAGAAAAGGTCTTGTACTGAGGATAACTTTGTAAACATGTATTTGGTGAAGTTTTCAAGACCATTTCCTTTTTAATAATCTAGGATATATAAAAGCACACTTATCTGGATAATTATAGGGTCCCTATAATGTCTGTGGCACATTATGTCTCAGCACTGGGGGGGGCCACCGACTTTTGGTTCCCCAAGTGGGGTCCCCAGGGCTGCGGCCTGTTCTGTAGATCGGTTAGAAACGCTGACCGTACGCACCCCCGAGGGCGAGTGGGGAGCCCTTCATTTGCGCCAGGCCCTCCCGGTGCTTCTGATGCGCACGAGAGTTTGAGAACCGCCGCTCTCTGGAAACCAAACTCTGGTCCTCCCCCGAACAGGTATTTATGACTTGGAGAGTCAAGGACAGTATCTTAATGGTGAGTTACCTTTCCACACACTGGTATCCCCTCCATTATTCCTTACCGCCTCCAGTCCCGGTCAGCGTGACATCTGTCTCCCTCGCAGGTGTGCCGACTGGTGTGGGAGGGGAGAGGTGTGCGCCCGCCGCGGCCAGGGCGCTGCCGCCCGGTGGGTGACTCGGGGCTGGGACGTACGTGCCTGCTGAGCAGACCCCTTTCACCGGGGCTTTGACAGTGAGCAGAGCCCACCCACGGGGGTGGGCCTCGTACCACCTGGTTTCCTGACAACAGATTTTGAGCCAGTGGGAGTGGTTGTTAACGTAGTAAGCCGCACAGTCCAGGAAGACTCGTCTTGTTTGAAAATCTAAGATTTGAATCTTAAAATCTCTTTGAGTAAAAAGTTATATTTTGTATAACAGTTTAAGAGAAATATAGTATGCTTTGGTGATGCTATTTTATATTATTTTATAATTAATGACTAAAAGTAAATAATTTGATTTTAGGTGGTAGTTTGAGAGGAAATGGTCTTTTTTTTTTTTTAAGATTTTATTTATTTATTTGACAGAGTGACAGTGAGAGGGAACACAAGCAGGGGCAGACGGAGAGGGAGATGCAGGGCTCTCTGCTGAGCAGGGAGCCCGATTTGGGGCTTGATCCTATGACCCTGGGATCATGACCTGAGCTGAAGGCAGCCGCTTAACGACTGAGCCACCCAGGCGCCCCGGAAACAAAGTCTTTATAGCTTTTGTAGGGATGAGCAATACTTCTGAAGAGCTAAATGATAATTGAAGAGGCCTTATATGAGTGGGGTGTGTTTGTCAAACAGACCAGCTGATGGGAAACAAAAATCAATGGCATCTCTTTAAATCCTTTTTTTCTTTTGCTTTTTTTTTAATGAACACAGCAAACGTTTACATCGTGTAGTGAGACGACCTTTCATACTCTTGAATTTTTAAAAAATCAGTTAAGCGGAGAGGAATGGAGGGATTTAGTAACAAAATCCACAGGACAGGGTGTGCTGGTTCGATACTGGGAAGGGCTGGTTCATGGCCACTATAGGTTTCTGCGTGTAAGCACGCCCGCCGTGGCAGCCCCCCCTCCCCCCCCCCC
>LNAC01000193.1:2116044-2127470 GCA_002007465.1 Ailurus styani
CCCCGGCCACCACCCTGACCCCATCAGCCTCACTCCTAGCATCCCAGTCTGTGACGTTTAATGACTTGTAATTTTGAGGAGTCAAGAATTAGAACGACTTAGCTGGTAAATTCGCCCCGGCAAGGGCATTCAACGTTGCTTTGCTCTTGGATCACCTTGGTTTAAGCAGTAACTGTTTTCTGGTGACAAAAACTACTTGGTGAGAGGGGAGAGAAAACCTGAGTGAAATATACAGCGTTTGACTTGAGTGTTGTGTGTAGGTTTGTGCAGGAAGCAGGCAGGTCACTCCTGACGTGTGCGGGGCCCGCGCGCCATGTGGCCCAAGAGCCCAGGGCTGCTGCCATGGGTCCCAGCGCTCAGCCTGCCGTTTTCTCTCTGGGGTCCAGAGTGCTCAGCCCCTGCACATCATGGCAGTGGTCTCAGGCTTGCTACTTGGTAACAGGAGTAAGAAAATTTAGTTCATATTATTTCAACAAACATTTTTCTACCTTGGAAAGTAATATATAAACCTTATTTGATATATATGTTATTTGATCTTCCTGTATATTTGTCCTATTTATGTAGTGTGTATAACTCCTTTGGTGTATATCTGGACTTGATGTTTTCCTGAGACAGCTCTGTGGCTCTTTTGGGACACGTAGTCAAGAAATCAAGTCTCTGGTCTGCTGTAAAAACCTATCCTCTCTATTTACTGTAGGAGAATCGATTTAACATTTCCTATTTAAGTATTTCAGAATGAGTTTTAGAGTAAAGAACAGTATTTCCTCATTTTTGTTAATGTTTGTGCTCATTCCTGTTAGCTGCCAGCGCCCCGTTAGTTTCAGGGGCACGGTCCCGCGATCGGCGCTTGCGCACGTCACCCGGGGAAGCGCGGGCCGTCTTCCTGGGCGTCTGCCCGCAGCCGTGCACACGCTTCTGTCTTAATGAAAGATGTTACGGTTCATACATGCTGCAGTTTCATTGAGTCAGGCATTTAGGTGTCCCCACATGCTTCTGCACGTAAGTTTAAGATACACTTGTATCTGAATGAGAAAATACATCACCCTAGTCGTGGTTTCTACACGGTGTAGTTTCAAGGAGTTAAGCATGCAGGGCAGGGGGTGTGGGTGAATGGACACAGGTGTACTCAGTTGGTGGCCTGGCCCTTTGGGAGGGGATGTAGTTACAGATAATGAAGCTTTAGAGTACTTCCGTGTTTTCGTTCCAGAACCTGGGAATTCATCTTACACAAACAATTTTGGATATGTGCGTTGAGATTTAACTGCAGCTTCTCATAGTAGCAAAAGCACTGAACAGTAGAAACAACTGGAATAACGAAATGGCCCTGGAAGTGACTGAGCAGGAATCCGTGAGCCCAGGGGGTTGCCTGATTGTAGCTAGGAGGCGACACAGCGAGCTCAGTGGCGTGAGGCGCTGCGACGGCGGCCGCGGGGGCCCTGGTGCTGGGCGTTTGTCACTTAGCGTTGCACAGGCTGTCACGGAGGAGCCAGGCCAGGCAGGAGTGCAGAAGGTGATGGGGGCAGGGATTTGTGTCCCGGCTCTCCCCACTCTTGGCTTTGTTCGAAAGCCTACATTAAAAGTTAAAAAGCGGAGTGCCAGTGTAGGGGTACGCGGATGGACACGGGGGGCTGTCGGAGGCGTTCGGTGAAGACACCGTAAAGGGTCTGTGCGCCGTGACGGCGTGGCGTGTCTCGCCGTGTGTGTACACGTGTGTCTTCGTGACAAAAATAACCACAGTGGCCGTGGCCATCACTCCTCGGGTCACGGTTTTACACCTGTTTTTCTTTTTGCTCCACGTCTTGTGTGTGCTCTCCCGCCACCCAAGTGTCAGCTGTGTTTTAAAGAGGTTTAATGTAGAACATCCTCAGAAGCAGCAGAAAGCGGGGGCCCCTAGACGGGGATTCTCCCCCGTCCTGGGAGCCGGTCCGGGCTCGACGCCGCTGCTCTTGTCTGCGCCACCCCGAAGTGTCTGTCTGTCTGGCGGGCGCCTCCGGGCCAGCCCTGCTGCCTGTCACCCTTGCCCCGACCGCAAACGAACGGCAGGTGCCACCTGCGGTGCCCTCAACAGGAGACAGATTTAGCGTGGGGCCCTCGTGACAGGTGTGCCCGGGAGCTGCAGTCCGGGGCGGCGGGGCGTGGGGCTCTGTCACCGAGGGGGCCACCGGGGCCGCTCGTTTGTCTTAGGGCCCCGGTGTCCTGTTACCCTTGCTTCCTGTTTCCCATTTCTTCCTTCCTTGGGGATTTGCTCCGTTGTACACCCTTACCCGCGGGGGAGCCGCGGGGGGACAGATGTGTGCCCGGGCGGGACGTTGGCTCCCTGACGCCCCCGCCAGGCGGCCCGGGGCCGGGCGGCTGCCCGCGGTGCGCCCTGCTCGGCTCGCTCCCTCCTGGCTCCTCCGCGCCGTTCCCGGGGCGTGTCGGTCCTCCCCACGCCCAGTCGGACCCCCGCCCGGTCAGGGACGCGCTGTGCCCCCGTGTCTGCGGAGTGAGCTCCGCCGGCCGCTGTCCTGACGGCACCCTTCGTGCCGGGCGTCGGATACCGTCCACGCCAGGTGGGAGTCACTTCGTCTGAGAGTTTTCCCTGGGGTCGCTAGCTGTACTTTCCCTAAACGGATAGCGTTTCTAGAAGTGACTCGTGCACACGAGCTTGATGACGACCATTGGCGGCACGAGGCCGGCCTGAGAGCCGAGCTCCCGGCTCGTCCCGGCGCGAGTCCCGCGTCCGGCAGGAGACGACGCTTCTCCGCGTAGGAGATGCCGGTTCCGGGGCCAGGCCTCCACCGCGCGCCTGTCCTGAGTTCTCTTTTTAAATGCGCGCTCGAAGGAGTTCGATCCGACTCACAGCTTGCGCGCGTGTTTGTGCTCTGCTCGCAGGAGAAATACGAATGCGCGGTCAAGAGGGCAGGTCTCAAGATCGTGACCCCGGACTGGGTCCTGGACTGCGTGTCTGAGAAAACCAAAAAGGATGAAGCGTTTTATCACCCTCGACTCGTTATTTACGAAGAGGAAGAGGAGGAAGAAGAGGAGGAGGAGGAGGAGGTAGAAAATGAGGAACAGGACTCCCCAAATGAGGGTAGTTCAGAGGGCAAGTCCAGCCCTGCCAGCTCTCAGGAAGGATCTCCTTCAGGGGACCAGCCGTTCTCCCCCAAGCCCAACGCTGACAAACCCCAGGGGGAGTTGATGTTCGACGACTCCTCAGACTCGTCCCCCGAGAAGCAAGAGCGGAACTTAAACTGGACCCCCGCCGAGGTCCCCCAGCTGGCTGCGGCCAAACGCAGGCTGCCGGCCGGGAAGGAGCCGGGCTTAATCAACCTGTGCGCCAACGTGCCCCCCGTCCCGGGCAACATCTTCCCGCCCGAGGTCCGCGGCGGCCTCCTGGCGTCGGGGCAGAGCCTCCAAAGTTCGGACCGATCAGAAATGATCGCTGCTTGGAGTCCAGCTGTGCGGACCCTGAGAAACATTACTAATAACGCTGACATTCAGCAGATGAGCCGACCGTCCAACGTAGCCCACGTAAGTCACCCGTGAAGGAACCAGCTTTAGAGCTGGGTTTCACCGTTTCAGTGTAGTTCAGTGATCTCGGCTTCTTCAGAACAGGGGACCTACAAGCGTATTTATTCGAGGACTTGTTTTACAGTTGTGTGCGTGTGTGTGTGTGTGTGTGTGTGTGTGCGTGTGCGTGCAGAGTTCAGCGTCTCTTAAGCTCCAGCGGGATAGCAGGGATGGGAGCGCTTGCCCCTGAAGAAGGGTGTCCACCCGGCCTTAACTTAAAGTTAGCCGTGGCAGCAAGAGAGGCCTGCTGTGGACTAGGTGTTCCTTATTCGCTTTTTTTTATTAAAGATTTTATTTATTTATTTGACAGATCAGATCACAAGTAGGCAGAGAGGCAGGCAGAGAGAGAGGAGGAAGCAGGCTCCCCGCTGAGCAGAGAGCCCGATGCGGGACTCCATCCCAGGACCCTGAGATCATGACCTGAGCCGAAGGCAGAGGCTTAACCCATTGAGCCACCCAGGCACCCTTCATTATCCGCTTGTAATGAACTTCCGGGTAGATAAGAAACATCACCTGAATTATTCCTTCATTACGAGGCCTTAATCTTAATTGATAGTTTTATGATTGGAGCTTTGATACGAAATGGATTTTAAAGTTTTAGTAGGTGTCTTTCAATTTAAAACTAAAAGGAAGTGATTAAGGTGGTACATTGGCCGCCGTGTACATTTCTGTGGGCAAACCGGAAGGACAAGTCCCCCACCCTCCTTTCAGATGGAGAAAACGGAAAAATACAAACAGAAGGGCTTCTGTGGGTCTTGGGTGTTTTGAAGGCCGCAATAAAGGGCCCTAGAACAGCCGTTGGGGGAGGAGGCTGTTTAGACTGGTGATCGGGGAGGGCTTCATGAAGGAGGGAGTGTGAATGATGATGAGGCCATGGGGAGAGCTGGGGGCAGAGTCCCAGGCAAAAGGAACAGCAGGAAGACCCAAAAGCAGGGGTGAATGTGCTGTGTGGTAAATGAAGGAAGAAAGTGAGGCTCGACGGAGGGGGAGACTTGGAGGCACTTGCAGGGGCCTGTCTCCCCAGCGCCCGTGCCTGCTCCCTAAGGAGCGAATCCACCTGAGCACGTTGCTGGGGCTCCGGGGAGGGTGACCAAACAGGTGTTTTTTTTCGTAGATGACAGCTGAGTATGACAGCTGAGTAGTCACTGCTGAGTATGATTGTGGGGGTGGTTTAAAAAGCCTTTTATCAGAGGTGGTGTGTTAAAAATATTTTCTTCCTGTCCCTCCCTGACTTGGCAGTGAGTAACTGATAGTATGTGGTTCCTGAGACCCTGGAAGGTGGTGTCATCGCAATAAGGTCGAAGTAAAGAAAACACATATTTTAGGTGTCAGAAGGAGGGAAATTACGATGGCGTGAGGCAACGTGTGCAGGGGTGTAGGGGAAGAGAGAAAATCGGGGATTTGAGGAGAATGGAAAATTCTGGAATAGTCGATGCAGAGATTCTGGGAAGACAGTGTTGTTGGACCTGGTTAGGACCCGGTGTCAGCTTGGCAGCCTAGCTTTGGGATGTTAGGAAGAGTGAGTAAGCCGGTAACCAAGTCTGGAGCGGGGGAGGGGCAGGGACAGTGGCGACCAGAAGGGAAAGCAGAGAGGGTCCGAGCCTGGCGTGGTTGAGTGAGCAATTTTGGAGGTGCGGCTGGCTTTGGAGATGAAAGACAGAGGGAGAGCAGGGTTGCACACCAGGAACTGACGTCACCTTTTGCGTGGCACCTTCAGTTTGGTCCAAATAATGTTTTGAATTTTTTTTTTTGCCAAAATTGTGACCTTCTTCGTGAGACTGGGATTTCTGGCATTTCTCAAGCTGTGGATGAGCCCGTGTCTTGCAGTCTGAATGGTGACGTGCTCGGTGGCTGAGCAGCCGTGTCCCCTTTTGCAGGGAGGTGCCTTCGGGGGGCTCGCGCCCCAGGCCCGTCCTCACCTCCCGTCCCGCCGCACGCTCTTTGACTTCCCGGGGCCCGGAGGTGACTGAGTTTGCGTGGAGGACAGTCTGGGGGTGCCTGGGGTTGAGGGGCTGAGGGTCCCTGGGGCGAGGTGCTCAGAGCATGGCAAGGGGGGTGCTCGTCCGGGGGGTGCCTGTGTTCTCACAGGGTCCCTGCAGGGGAGGGGAGAAGACTGAGCCCACGGTGTGATTGGGGGTCTGTGGGCAGAGCGCCAGGGGGCTGTCAGAGGAGCAGAGGTGGTGGTCAGAAAGCCCCGGAAAGCCAGGGGCTTGGGTGGGCGGGGGAGGCAGTGGGGGGACAAGCCTGGAGGCCGTCGGAAACTAGGGAGCGGTGGTGTCCCTGAGGGCGAGGTGGGGCGTGCAGGCAGGCGACAAGGTGAGACGGGAGGGATCAGGGAGGGATCAGTAAGCCCGCGGGCTCAGTCCGCAGCCCGCAGCGGCCCGGGGGTGCTCGCTCACCCCTCCAGGAGTTGAGGGGTCAGGAACGGGGTCAGCCATTCAAACAGGACAGACCTGGTCCCTGCTCTTCGTTTGCTGGCCCTGCACACAGTGCTGGGGGTCGCTGCGGGCCTTTGCTCCCTGATTCGGTGGTGTGAGCTCGCATCCTTCGCTCCCTAAGTGAGTATTTGGATGTGGAATGATCTCTGAGAGGGGCAGATGAGTGGCAACAGGGGGGAGTTGGGGTGCGCCCTGCTGGAGAGGCATCAGCAAGAGGCTCGGCGCGTGTGCTGCGAGGCGGAGGCCGGGAGGGCCTGGCCCCGCTCCAGGGACAGTAGCTGCTGCAAAGAGGTTTTCTGAGTTCTCCGGCAGTATTAGAACGTAGGACGTCTTGCTGCCAGATGTGAAGAAAATGAATTTTTGAAATGTTACTAATAGAAGACAGATAGAGTTTAAAATTAGATCGGGAGGTGGGAAGACCTAGCTAACCATCAAAATCTGTTTAAATTGCAGATTTGTCATGGTTAGGAGCCCTGGTGTTTGTATTGTAATTCTTTATGCGTTGGGGCACTCAATATGTAAGTAAGTTAATAAAGATTATGAGAGTATCCTATGAAGGAAAAGTCAGACTTGACATTCACTAAAAATTGCAGTGTGGCGAATTATGTGATCATGCAGCTAAGAACGTTCCTTCTTTCTTTGATTCCTCGGGACTAATGTGCGTTCACCCAGGGGCGGATCAGAGGGTTGAGAAGCCGTCTGATGAGGATGGGAGGTGTCCTGAGAGCCCCTCACGGGTTGGCTGCCGGGTGCCCCGCTTTCCAGGCCCGCAGCCATCTCACTCCAGCTGGTGCTCTTGTCCTGACCCCTGTTTGCTCCCAGCTGCCCCGTGCTCACAGCCTGGCTTCCCCCAGCTTCTCAGCTCGTGGTCACCACAGGGAAGGTGCCCTGGCCCTCCCGGCCTCCTGCAGAGCCCTCCTGGCCACTCTGAGACCAGCCGAGAGGGGCAGCCTTGGGCTCCCGGCTGCAGCGTGAATGTGAAGGGCCCTTCGGACCCTCCCGAGCTCCCTCTGGCCTGGGAGTGGGGGCCCAGGGGCAGGCAGCACAAGGCACACGGCCGGTTTGACTCTGCTCACTGGGGCAGACAGGCCTTTATTCCTTATTACCAAATTTACGTGGGTTATTACTTCCAAGAGTAAAAAAAATGCAGGTACAGAATTTTAAAATTTAATAATTCAAATGGTACCCAAGGCTATAAAGTGATAAACTCCCTCCCACCCCTAACTCCTGTTTCCCCTCTGGAAGCAGCCACCGTTACTGACCCTGCTCTGTGCTTCCAGGCCCGTGGGTGATCCCTGTGAATACGAGCAGGGTGGGCGTCGGCCCCCCGCCCCACGTGCTTCTCTGCGCAGGCGCGAGCTTCTCCCTCAGTTGCCATTCTGCTGTCTGGGTGTGGGGCGTGCTGGGGTCCACTTCCCTCCACGTCACAGGGTAGTTTTTAATACTTAAAGCATAGAGAAGAAATCGTTACCCTGTTATTTATGAATTCGTTACAGTTGGTTTCTGTTCAGAGCTCCCCTGAGGGGTTTTTGAAGTGCGCAGAAAACTCCTGACCGAGCTAGAGGTCTTCCGGGTGACGTGGTTGCGCGGACAGCCGTACCTTGTGCTCCCGTCTGACCTTCCGTTTGAAGCCCCGACGTTTCATCACTAAATCCAGAGTGTGTGTTACCCTTGCAAATGATACGACCTTTTTATTTTAGAGTCTGTTCAAGTGGAAGACCTATTTTAAGATCCTGTTTGAGGTTTCCTTATAGCTATGACTTACAGTAAAATTGAATTTCTGTAGTTTTATTTAAATGGCAAGTGTGCTTTTAGTAGGATTAAGTCATATTTTTTGAGTTTTAGTAATATCTGTTTGATTGTTACAGTTCTTTTGACCATCAAGAGGATGGTTTCCAATTTTTGCTATTTGAGTGTATTGGAGAAAAAAAATTCACTGTAGAACATTTCTTCTGTTTTATTCAGCCCTGTGCAGGATAATAACGTGACCTGCCCTCTGGTAACTGTGGCATCTCCTGACTCCCTGTCCCGTCCACTCCCACCCCTCAGCTTGTATGTACAGAGCTCTCCACTTACTCCTGTCACTGTGAAGCAGAATGAGCCAGAACAAAAACAGTCTGGCTAGTTGGGTTTTTCTTTAGCTCAAAACACTTTTGCTCCATGTAAAGAGCCCCAAGTCCTTTTTGAGGAAGGCTAGTCAACAGCTCTGCTGATGATTCCTCCATTGGGAGAACATTTACCATTTGAACAAATTTACTGCTGGTGTCTTTTCTGTTCCCTGTTGACAGAGCATGCCAGCGCACAGGGCAGGGTGACCACAGATGAGGAGGGACTGGTGGCTCTGGTGGGACTGGTGGCTCTGGTGGGGTTATCTGCTGTCCGTGTCGGGTGCTGTCACGTCGGGAGTAGTCTTCATGTTGCCTCTCACTGGGTGGCTGCTGTTGGGAGGGAGCTGGGGTCAGGCCACGGGGCTGCCACGTCTGCTGACATTCCCCAGGTGAGGAGAAGGCTGTGGAGTGTGGTGGAGGGAGAAGGAGTCCCCGTGGGGCTCTGTGCGTGGCCGCACGTTGCACGGTGGTGCCCAGACTCACGGCCGAGCCCCCAGGAGTAGGTAGGATGCCTTGGTTTTATTTTCCTTTTTTTTGCAGCCCTGTCACTATGCTCTATAAAGCAAATCGGCTGTGTGAGTTTATACGTTTGTCAGCTCTGAGTCATTAGCTCATTCTGTCTTACTTATTTTCAAGTTTTGGTGGTCTCAAAATGGGAATTCACTGGCTTTATTGAAGTTGGTGATGCTTTCATAAATATAAAAGGAAAATGCCTTATTGTTTTTGAAACGTGCAGTTATTGGGTGCTTCCTGTTTCATTAACCAGTAAGGCAGTGTGGGAGACGCTGGTATGCTCTCAGTGGGGGGATCATTAGTACATTTCAGTAACCATGGCTGATGACTTTGCGTAATGTTTGTTTCCTAGATCTTACAGTCCCTTTCCGCACCTACGAAAAATTTAGAGCAGCAGGTGAATCACAGCCAGCAGGGCCACGCGAATGCCAACGCAGTGCTCTTTGGCCAGGTGAAGGTGGCTCCCGAGCCACATCTGCCGCAGCAGCCGCCACAGCCGCCACCGCCGCCGCCACCACACCCGGTGCTGCATCTTCCTGCCCAGCAGCTCCTGCAGCTCCAGCCGCAGCCGCAGATCTCCCAGCAGCCTTACCCGCAGCCGCCGCCGCATCCCTTTCCACCACAGCCGCTGCCCTTCCCCCAGCAGCCGCTGCACCGGCCCCAGCAGCCCCTGCAGCCCCTGCAGCCGCAGCAGCAGCACGCCCTGCAGCAGCAGCTGCACCAGCTCCAGCAGCACCAGCTCCAGCAGCAGCAGCTGCACCAGCTCCAGCAGCAGCAGCTCCAGCTCCAGCGCCTGCACCAGCAGCAGCCGCCGCACGCGCCCAGCCAGACGCCCCAGGCCCTGCAGCACCAGGTGCAGCCCCCGCACCAGCCCCCGCACCAGTCCCTGCAGCAGCACCAGCCCCCACCGCCCCCGCCACCCCAGCAGCCCCAGCACCAGCTCTTTGGACACGACCCAGCAGTGGAAAGTGAGTCCCGTGGGGTTTGTCTGTCTTTCTGCCAGAAGTCTTGTGCTTACGTAAATGCCGTGAGGGGGGCTGGGGGCAGAGTGCGGATCCAGCTCCGAGCCTTGCGCCTGGCGGAGGACCCGGTTCTGACAGTAGAGCAGGTGTACGCTCTCTGCCGCGGGGGCTGGCGTACCCTCCACGTGGACGTCGGTGTCCCGTGGGACGACCTTGGCCGCGAGGGCCGACTCGGAGTTGTCTGCGCCCAGGCGTCGGCTCTGTCAGTTCCGTCTTCGAGTAGTGAGTACAGATGGTCCAACTAGAATTTTCCAGCAGTGTTGGCTGCGCGGTAGTCCGGCTGCCGCCGGACATGTCCTGGCCGAGTCTGGTTCACTTCTAGTTCAGGTGGCACGCTGCAAGACGAACGCCATGTTAGGTTTTGTGCACATAGATGCCAGTGTTCACGGGCTTTCACGCATTTTGTGTCTTTCTGTGCCAGTTCCGGAAGAAGGCTTCTTGCTGGGATGCGTGTTTGCGATTGCGGATTACCCGGAGCAGATGTCTGACAAGCAGCTGCTGGCCACCTGGAAAAGGGTGAGTCGTGCTAGCAGAAGAAAATCCTTGCCCTCAACACTCTGCTGCCAACGTAACCTGGACTCTACTCATCTGGCCGCCCTCCCCGACATCCGCACAGTTACGTCGTGAAAGTATTACGGGTGTTTTCACTCACTGTCTCTGGGACCCCGGGCAGACCCCTTCTTCTGGGCCTCGGTATTGTTTAGCTGTAAGGGGAAAAATGATGAACTCTCTCCTCCTTCAGATCCTTGCAGGTCTAAATCGTATGGGGCACAAATTATTTGTATGTAACTGGGGATGTGAGAATAAGATGGGGGTTTTGGTGCCCTGGAGGAGGGACCATCGACTTCTGTCTCCGAAGGCAGGCGCCGGGACGTCTTCACCTGTCTGGCTAGGAAGGGCGCCCACAGTCTCTAGTCCTGCTCGGGGAGCTGTGGGTCCTGTGTCCATCATCCCGTGTGCTGGCATGTGAAGGAAAGGAGAAGTCAGCACTTTTCCCGTCAGTGCCACAAATCAAAACCGAATCAACTTTAAAAGAAAAAAACGAGTGTGAAGTAGGCTTCGGGTACACCTGGGAGGTGCTTCCCTCTGAGCTTTCCTGCCGTGTAAACCCTGCTCTGTGCCGAGCGTGCCGTAGGACGTCGGGGCTACTGAGGGACGTGCGAGGCGGAGAAAACGGCCGTCTGCGTGGGGGCGATAGGGCAGGACGGCAGGGCCAGGCGAGCCGTGAGACAGAAGAACCTCTCCCTTTGGGGGGGCCCGTGTGTCGGGATGCTCTGCAGGAGCAGCCGATGCCTGAACTCCGTCTTGCAGGGCAGGAGGAGTGGCTGTTGGAGGCGTCCAGCTGGACGGTACAGGAGACGGGCGCCCGGGGCGAGGCAGCCGAGAGGCGCCCGCTCTGCGCGGGGCCGTCCGTCCCAAGACCTCCTTCCCGGGCCGCATGTGGACGCTCGTCTCCCCCCGTAGCTACTAAAGCACAGAGAGAAGGGAGAGACGGACATTTTAAATCATGAAATGTTGAATGAAGGGAGAGCAGGGAAGAGGTCAGAGGAGGAAGAGAGGCCCGTTGGAGAATTACAGCTGCAGAAAATTCTTCAAAAATCACAGAAGTGTTGGGAGGTCATGTGCAGAAACTATTCTAAAAAGCAGTAGGATAACTCAAGAGGTAGAGAAAGTTTGCTTTTGTTTTGTTAGGTGAAAGGGTTAGTCCGGGAGGACCAACGTGAGATGAGGGGAGTGTGGGCGCAGGGGCAGTGGGCGGGGGGGGGGGGCGCCGGGGGCGGGGGGACCCCACG
>LNAC01000193.1:2131955-2163009 GCA_002007465.1 Ailurus styani
GCCCCCTCCCCCTCCCCCCAGCTGTGCTCGAGGACATGCACTCGAGAAATCAGTCGTTCAAACTCGGCTGTAGTGTGCTCGCTTGTCACCAAGCTCACTGCGTGTGAGGTCCGGATGGCCTTAAGCCCGAGAGAGCAGCTCACGTGAAGCCATCATCTCTCTCCTCGGGACAGATGTGCTTGTCTGCCTTCCGTTCTGAAGTGAGAGCGTTCTAAAGACTCCTCGTCCCTCCCTGCAGCGATTAGCCTGGCCGGTGTGTGGGGGACGTGCCGTGGCCCTTCACACTGGCCCCCGGCGCCACGGCTTTGCTTTACACGCCTGTTGCTGGGCTGTGTGCTGCTGTTTTCCCTGGTGCTCCTCACCTAGCGAAGGTTCGGCGCAGGAACCCCCTGAGCCTGCCCTTGTCCCGGAAGGGAATCGAGCACCAGCATAGTCCTTTCACGTACCCTCGATCAAGTTGTCCACACAGCCGCCTACGTGTCTGAGCCTGCCAGCCCCGGAAAAGGATTTCACAGACAGGCTTTTCCACGTAAGCGACGTATTGTTGTAAAAACGACTTCTTTCTCTCTCTAGATGCTTGGAGAGTCCCGTTGAAAGTGTCGCCCGAGGTGCTGATGGTATGTCCAGTCTTTGGCCAAGTCGCTTAGACTGTCATGGTCTTGTAAAGTCACCGTACGCGGAGATCTCTGTTTGTCAGCTGAAAACTCTTGAAGTAACTTGTCCGTGTAACAAACGAAGGTTGCGTCTCCTCCCGTCATAATGTGTTTAGCACGCCCTGGGGCCTTTCCCCCGTTCGTTGGCGGTACTGTCGGTCCTTGGCACTTGTACGCACAGGAGCCCCGTGGGCTTCCGAGAGCGGCGTGGCTGCCGGAAGGAGCCAGAAGGAAGTAGGACGAGCGTATACTTCTTTGCATCGTGTGCGTGGCCGGGAGCCCTGAGAGCAGCCCCAGCAGCTCCGACGTGCTCTGGGCTGCAGGGGAGAAGGCACTGGGGGCAGGGGGTGGCCGTGTCTCAGGAGGGCTCGGGCTCGGCGCAGGTTGGACTGCCGGTGACGGTCTGTGAGATACGAGGCTGGGCCGCCCTCTGGGCAGGGCCGTCGGTCACGTGTGACGCTAGGACACAGACAGTGTTTCCGTAACGCGTCACAGGGACGTCGCTGTAGAGCCTGCCTCCTGGTCACGGTCACTGCTGACGCGCCTGCCGCCGTGCGGACAGCCGTGGCTTCCTTGGTGGTGGCCGTGTAAGTTCAAGGTTCACAGTTACGTGCGTGCAGGTGTACACTTCCCTGGGTTTCATCACTGACGGACGTGCGTGTCGCGTGCACGGACGGTCAGCACGTCCCTGGGAGCTGCGGAGGGAGGGAGGTTTCGTGTCCCGAAAACAGCTCCCTGAGGAGCACCCCTCGGCCTGTGCTCGGGGTCCTGATGACCTGCCGGGCCGTTTCCACATCTAACCGGGAAGCCGCTGCCGATTGCCCGGGGCGCGTCCTTCATCCCGACGATGACGTGGTTGCGTGGGGCTGTGACCACACACGGCAGCCCTGACACAGGAGCAAAAGCAGACGCTCTGCTCGCGCATACGGACGAAGGCAGCGTGGCGGCGGCCTGGCAGGTGACGCTGGGAGCGCAGCCCTCAGGGAAGAGTCCTCCCGGGCAGACGGCCTTCCCCGTGGCTCCGTGCCAGCCGTCAGCGGGCACCCTTGCTCGTGTGCCACCGTGTGTTTCTTGTCGCGGACGTGTCCCAGGGCTGGCCGGCTGCCGGGAGCCGAGGGCCGCCTCGTTGGCAGGTGCCTTGAGAGCACGTGAGCCCGGCCCCCGAGGTCTCCAGGTTTCCTGCGCCCACGCCGACTTCTGCGGGGTCGCGAGCACGCAGTGGCGGCAGTTAGAAAATGGTCAGGAGGGGCTTCGGACGGCAGGACAGCCAGCGTGTCGGGAAGCAGCTGCAGGCGCTGCAGCCGCTCTGACCAGTGTGCTCGCCTGCGAACCACCCCGACCAGCGTTCCTGCTCGGGGAGTCGCCGGTGTCTAGGGCGTGCGACTGCACCGAGGACGCTTCCCAGGGTCCAGGCTGGGACCCAGGACAGCCCATTCGAAGTGAACACTGCCGTGCGGCATTGAAGGCAGAGGACCGTGTGGGTGGCACGGACCGAGGGGAGGGAGCACGGGGGCGTCCTGAGGACCAGGAGGGTTTGGGGAGCCGGGAAGGCAGGCCGAGAGTCACACTCGTTCTCTGGAAAGCCCTCTTGCTCCTGGCTGGTAACGCGCTTGTCAGGGTTCGGGGCAGAAGCTAGTTGCGATGCGGCAGGGGGTACGGACGTTGTAGGAGAGGGTTTGCTTATTAGACACGCAAATCTCTGTGAACTCCTGTATTCCTTGTGAGATTGATTAAAGTGAGCGATGTTTTAACTGCAGGGTGTGAGACTACCTCCCAAAGTGAAACAGAATGAAGTAACCAGCATCCAGCCTTCTTCCAAAAGAGCCAGGTACGAATGACCCCCTGCGTCCGCTGGGCTTGGCTCTCGTCTCTGGGGCTATCAGTAAAGAAGATTTGCTTATTGCTTCACAGCTTTGTTGTGGTTTGTTTTGTCTCATTGTTGGACATAAAGGTGGATAGACCAGTGTTTTTTAATTTAAAAAAAAAGTTGAATCTTTTTGGGTTTTTTTTTAAGCAAAACCTTATCAGAAGCTCCGTGAAGCGTAGCTGGGCAGGGGCATGGCTGGGCTGGCCACGCTGCACCCGCGCCCGTGGGACTGTGCCCCCTGGGCGCTCCCTGCGGTCCAGGCGGGCAGGGGCTGAGACCCCTTTGGAAGGGCATGGGTGGTGGCACTGGTGGCACCGGCTAGAGACCTGATTGGCCAGTACCGGTCAGTGATGAAGTCCTGACTGTCATTTGGTGAGTAAGGCACAGCAGATACGGGATGGACTGGGGAGCTTGCAGCTTCATCCATGGGTCTTCCAAACGCGTTAATTCCCAGCTGGACATGGGGAGCCACAGTTGACCTGCTTGGGCTGTCCTCTGCAGCCACCAGCTTCCCCAGCCCCTCCCTGCTCTGCACCCTACCCGTTCCACCCCCACGTCACAGTGTGTGAGTTGCAGAAGTAGTCAGTGATGTCCCAATTATGTGACTGTGTAAATGTACAGATACATATGCATATGTATTTGTGTGTGTGCGTATATATATGTATATATAAAAATTTTTAATAGAGTGAGAGCGTGAGCAGTGGTGGGGGACAGGGAGAGAGAGAATCTTAAGCAGACTCCATGCCCAGTGCAAAGCCCAACACAGGGCTCAATCTCACAGCCCTGAGAACCAGCCCTGAGCTGAAACCAAGAATTGGGTACTTAACCTACTGAGTCACCCAGCACCCCTATGAACATTTTTTAAATGGTCATATAAACGCCACAAATAAACTTTAAAAAAGTATCTTACCTAGACGGTCTCAAATGTAAGGTAAAAATGGAATTTGAAAATTTTAAGGATGAGTAAAAGGCTGATTTAATTTAAAAGGTGTGCTTGGGGTGCCTGGGTGGCTCAGTCGTTAAGTGTCTGCCTTCGGCTCAGGTCATGATCACAGGGTCCTGGCATTGAGCCCTGCATCGGGCTCCCTGCTCAGTGGGAAGTCCGCTTCTCCCTCTCCCACTCCCCCTGCTTGTGTTCCTTCTCTCACTGTGTCTCTCTCTTTTAACTAAATAAATAAACATCTTTTTAAAAAATAAAAGTTGTGCTTAAGTCCGACAGCTTGTTTTGAGCGTCCTGGTGTAAGACAGGGCGGGGGGCAGAGGCCCGTGAGACGCTGCAGCTCCCGGGGCGCCCCCTCAGTGGCTGACAGGTACCCAGAACAGGCCCCTTAGGACCAGTTACCGTCGGCAGAACCAGCAAGACAGGAGAGTCCAAGCAAAGTGTCTGCCTTTTTAAAGCCGTTGAAAACATTGGTAACTGGGAGGGGGAGGGGATCAGTGGGTCGTTTCCTTGGAGGCACTGGGCACAGTCTTGTGGGGAGACCGAGTAAGATGTGGGAGGGCGGGACAGGTGCCTCACGTTCTCCGTGACAGAAAGATCCCCACACGCTTACAGCTCCCAGCAGTTGTTAAAATAAAAATGTTCTTTAGCGAACAAGGGATTTTAGTAGTTTTAAGTAAAGTCACCTTTGTGTTTTGTGTATTTATTTTACAGAATCGAAGATATACCACCTCCCACTAAAAAGTTAACACCAGAATTGACCCCTTTTGTGCTTTTCACTGGGTTCGAGCCTATCCAAGTTCAGCAGTATATTAAGGTAAGGTTATATTCTTCTACTTTCTGTAAGGACGTTTAGCACTGTGCTTTTCTGTTTGTGTTTGCTTTAGGGTGGCAGTTAATTAAAATAACATTGAATCAGGAATATCCTAATAGTCTTAATAGCGTATACTTATAAAGTAGTTGTAGTTTTTATAGTAATAAGTAGTTGTTTAATTGTTAAGGCTTTTTTACCTTGTTCTGTGCTTTTTACATTTAGTTTTATACATAGACACTTGCTTTCTTAGTAGGACCGCGGTGATCAGACCGAGACCCATTTTTATAGGCTCGGGAACAGGAGCCAGCCTGCTGGAAGGCCACTGTCCTAGAGACGCCCAGCTTAGGGGGTGTGCTGGCCACTCTGCGTCTCGCCCCGAAGCCGCCGGCCAGCTGGGGGAGGCTCGGGGGGTTGCGCGTGCGGGTACTTGGAGAGGAAGTGGGGCCGCGACCTCAGATACACGGCCTGGAGTAACAGCTTCCGGGTGTGGGGCGGCCGGGGGGGGCGGGGGAGAGTTCGCTCGTATCACGTTGGGTTCCTACGTTGTGCTTCTCGTTGTTTTTAAGGAAAAGAAACCATCACAAATACCATTCTGAGTCTAGTACAATTTAATTTTTTACATTTATAATTGAGTCTAGTCAGTGAGGACTTTTCCACGTGTTCACGTCTCCTGGGTCAGGTCTCTGCTGGGATTCTCTGAAACCAGAGACTGTAGGTCACCGTGCATCACGCATCCCCGTGTCAGCGGCAGGGCTGAGGTGCACTGCCCGGTGCTCGGGGGCTTCGTAGGCAGGGAGGTGGCGTCTGTGGCCGTGACGACCGCTGCGTGCCCCGTGGGTGCCGTCCGTGCCCGTGGAGCCCGCACTTATGGCTGCCCTGCGCTCCCTGCAGAAGCTCTACATCCTCGGGGGCGAGGTCGCCGAGTCCGCGCAGAAGTGCACGCACCTCATCGCCAGCAAAGTGACGCGCACGGTCAAGTTCCTGACGGCCATCTCGGTGGTGAAGCACATCGTGACCCCGGAGTGGCTGGAGGAGTGTTTCAAGTGTCAGAAATTTATCGGTACGTGCTGGCGCTCCTCCCTTCGTGTTTCCTGCTAAAAACAGACCGGTTTTCCCCTTGAGTTTGTCCATTTTCATCCCAACAAACATCTACTTTGCTCTTTTACTCCTGACAACTCACCTTTAAATTTGTAAGTTTCTTCCGTGTCCCAGTGAGTCAGCGGATATTTTTGCATCGTACTATGAAATGGAGGGTTTGGGTCACTTGGACGATGTTAGGGAGGATAGGTTCCGTGCCACGGCTTCGCTGTTCGCTGCTCGGTGTGGTTCGTCTGGAAACGGCTGTGGGATGCGGTGCTCGCGCGTGCTGGTGTCCGCGCCGGCCCTGGCCTGCGTGATGGCAGCGTCCATCGGAGGGATGGGGGTCTGCCTGCCCTTGCCGGCCTCCCGTCGTCCAGAGCCCACGCGTGACTTCTTCTGGCGGTCGGGAGAGGGTGTCTCTTCGCACGCCCAAGTGTTTCTAGAACCTCACTGCTCAGAGAGCGAGGATAAATTCCAAACAGTTTCTCCACGAAGCTCCTATGGCGCAGTTGATTTGCGCACTCGTTAGCGTCAGGAGCGGCGGCGGCGTCCTCCGTGTGCGGGCCTTCCCAGCCCATTGCGACCCCCACGTGCTCAGCCCTCGCCTGGCGCTGGAGCGGGACAAGGGGAGCTCGGCCCCGGGACAAGCGGCACCCCGGTTGGTTTGGTTTCTTGTTTTGGTCTGTAAGCCCCAGCCGCAGCGGTACTGAGACTTAACTCCCTCCCCGTGTTTCACCGCCCTTCCCAGCCTCGTGTGGCAGCGACAACAGCGTCCCACCTGTGCTTAGGATGCACGCGCGCACACGCACACACACACTCGTGTTTCTGTGCCGGCCACGTCCTCCGGATGCTGCGCCCCCCTCGCTCCCGCCCCTGGAGCCGGAGGATGATACGGACCCACCAGACCCCCGGAGATCCCTGGTCCCCACGGGCCTGAGCTGTTCTGACCCACGAAACTAACCGTATCTGTCCCTCACAGGGCGAGTGGTTATTCATGTTACACGGAGGCATTTCAGATCCATGTTTAAACCTCGTTTAGTCTTCAGCATAAAATAGTAAAAAGTACATATATTTTAAAGTTCGTGTCGTCTAATATACAGATGAGAAATCAGGATCCAGAAAAATGAGTTAAGATACTTAGGTTTGTTATTTATAGCAAAGCTAGAACCACACTTAAAATTCCATGATTCTATATCCAGGTCAATCAAAAGGAAAGAATCCTTTATGTGAAAATCAATGATAAATTCTCAACTACAATACTATAGCCGATTCTTGTTATTCATAGTAATTATGTTCTAGGAGTAGCCACAGACCCCAGATTCGTGACCACCGAGCCATCGCTCCCAGAGGAAACTCAGGGCTGGGTTCCTGCGAGCCCTGGGCACACGTTCATCAGCGGGTCAATACCTACCCTCGTGGGCTCCGTAAAACCTTGTTGGGTGTGTGCCTCTGTTTAAAGGCGCGAGGAAGACCTGTTCTTGGCTCGTTCCCCCCTGAAGAGCTGGCCAGATCTGCCGTAACTGAGCCCGAACGGAGCCATCAGACCCTGCTTTGTCCACACGGCTCGGCCTCTTCCCTGGGGGCCCCGCGGCACCACGCTCCGTGCTGGGGCATTGAAACGACAGTCGCCAACAAAAAGCAGGAAAATGGGAACAATTTAACACTAGACCACAAAAAGGAAACTTCTTTATGGTCTAGAGCATCGCCTTCTGGGAACAGGCGCATCTGGGGCTGTTTGCGGTTGCTCCGCACATTTCAGCAGACGGCCGAGAACCACTGCGAACACCGCTGCAGGGTTACGGGTACACTGTACCAAGTAGGCAAACTGACAAATAATGAGGATGACTGTAGTAATACTTAGAAAATTTCTCAATTGAAATTAATTTTTTTGTTCTTAAAAAATGTTAAATACAAAATGTGATGATGTAGGCAAAGAAAAAAGTTGTAGAAATAATTCCCATAAACTTACATATTCGCCCCCAGTTTTGTAGATGAGCTATACAGTTTAGAATGTGACAGTCTGTTCCTTCACTGAAATTTGAGTTCCTTAATTTATCTACTTTACCAGCAGTTTGTGAAACATGATTCTTTTATCTGTTTATAAGATTTACAGCAATTCATATTTCACGAAGTTTTGGTTGACTTTCATCTGTATGGCTTAACTGTTGACCTGAGGGTTAGAAGGTGGTTTAGTCACAATGTAAGCATTTAATATTTAATAGTAATAAATATTCAGGCATTCCATATTTGATCCCCCAAATATCAGGATTTAAGAGACTTTTTCCAGGTTACAGGAATGGCATTTCTCGGTGTCTCGTAGTAGGAATCCTACAGTCCGTACTGGTTCAGAGTGGCTTCTTTCACTTGGTGAGATGCATCCCAGTTTCTTCCCTGTCTTTTCATGGCTTCGTAGCTCGTTTCTTTGTGGCACTGAGTCTGGACCACAGTTTATCTGTTTACCCACAGAAGGACATCCTGGCTGTTTCTAAGTTTTGACAATTATGAATACAGCCACTGCCCTCATTCTCTCAGCTTTTGTGTGGATGTAAGCTTTCAACTCCTTTGAGTCTGTACCAAGGAGTGTGATTGCTGGACCATCTGGTAAAAGTATGGTTTGGTAAGAAACCACTCAACCATCTTCCAAGTTAGCTGCACCATTGTGCATCCCTGCCTGCGGCGCTGCTCCACATCCTTGCTTGCATTTGGCGTTGTCAGTGTGCTGACCTTCTACCATTTCAATAGTTGTGTAGTGGCCATCTCCTTCTGTTTTAATTGCAGTTTGATAATGACATAGGACATGGAGCATCTTTTCCTGTGCCTATTTGCCATCTCTGTATCTTCTCTGGTGACATGTCTGTCCAGATTTTTTGCCCATTTTTTAAATTGAGTTGTTTTCTTGTTGTTGACTCTTAAGAGTTCTTTGTCTGTTTTGGACAGCAGTCGTGAATCACGTGTGTCTTTTCCAACTATTTCCTCCCAGTCTGTGGCTTGTCTTCTCATTCTGTTGACGTTGTTTTCCCAGAGCACAAATTTTTAATTTTAATGTAGTCCATCTTATCAATTATTTCTTCCACAGATTGTGCCTTTGGTGTTGTATCTAAAGTCATTGCCATACTCGGGGTCATCTAGATTTTCTGCCGTGTTCTAGGAGTTCTACAGTTTTATACTTCGGACCCATTTTAATTTTTGCGAAGGCTGTAGAGTCTGTCTAGGTTCCGTTTCTTGCGTGTGGACATCCAGTTGTTGCAAAGCTCATCTTTGCTCAGTCATATTACCTTTGTTCCTTTGTTAAAGACCAATTTATGTTGTTGATGTGGGCCTGTTTCTGGGCTCTCCACTGATTGATTCTCTTGCTGGTGCCACATGGTCTTGCTTTCTTGAGCATCGAGGTGAGCTTGGAAGGCAGTCTTCCAGCTTTGTTCTTGTCCTTCAGTGTTGAGTCGGCTTCTCTGGCCATTTGCCCTCCATATCAACTTTAGGATCAGTCTGTTGGTAGATGCAAATCATTTATTTATTTAAAGATTTTATTTATTTATTTGAGAGAGAGTGCGCATGCAAGGGAGGGAGAGACAGAGCATGAGTGGGGGGAGTGGCAGGCAGAGGGAGGAGCAGACTCGCTGCTGAGTAAGGAGGCTCATAGGGGACTAGGTCCCAGGACCCTGAGGTCATGACCTGAGCTGAAGGCAGATGCTTAACTGACTGAGCCAACCAAGCACCCCCAATCATTGATTTTTAATACACATTGAAAGGTACTTTGTTTTGCCGAAGGTTGACACTTTCAGATTATTAATTTCTCCAAGAGAATATAGACCTTACTTGGGTGATTTGTAGTAGTGTCTGAATTTTTGCTCTCAGTCATTTCTTTCTTTTACCCATCTTTTAACATTGTATCAGTTTTTAAATATAGTCGGCTTTGATTCAAACAAATCTTTCTCGTTTTTTTATTTGAAACCATCACCAAGCCACCACACAGCTGCAAGCGTAGCACGGATGGCCGGTCGCTCCCGAGGCCTGAAAGAGCGCGTTGCCGAAGTGACGCCCCGCCGCCCTCCAGCACCTTGACGTGTGTTGCCCACAGAGAAGGCCGTTCTGCCCCGCGGCCGCAGTACAGCCCTGAGCCAGGCCCCGGCCCCGGCCTCGGTCAGCTCTGCTTAGCTGTCCCGGCGGGTCCGGGTCAGAACCACGCACGCGGCCGCCACGTCTCCCCGCTGCCCCTCGTTGGTCGGTCGGTTGATGGAATCCCCCTCGGGGGTGCCCGCTGCTTCCCCCCAGTTGAGGGCAGGACCGCCCCGCTCGGGCCGGGTCCTCGCCGCGCCCCTGCAGGGCTTGCGCTGCTCTGCCGTGTGCCTGTGGCCCCGGGGGCAGGGGGCGTGTGCAGCAGGCCAGGAGGTCATTTATGGGGAAGGATGTTGGTGCTGTGCCAGTATTACCGTTCCTTTGATTCGTTGTTTTCTGGTCTGGATTCCTTTGAACATTTTACCCCGTGCTGTCCTTGATACCCAGTGACAGCCGCTCCAGCTGGCTTCAGGGCCCCGTGGTCTGTCCCCTTGGTCCTTGAGCACTTCCTGGCTTTTGGCACAAGAAAGTCCTAGGCTCACGCTCCTCTCTGCGGCCCTGCGTTGCTTCGGTTTGGTTTTGCGGCAGAGCGCAGAGCCCAGTGCAGCGTCTCCTGCGCCCCGGGGCCCTCCGAGCCGCTCTGCTCCCGGTCGGCTCCCCGTCAGAGCGCCGGCTGCTGCCGGCTGGCCGCCCCCCGCGTCCTGAGAAGGCGCAGCTGCCTCGCTGGTTGCCCTGGACGTTTGCATCTCCGGTACTTCGCGTGCGACTGGACCTTTTGGTCATTTTTGACTTCGCCAGTTTTCAGACCTTTTTTCCACCTAAAACAGCGTAGCAGCTTTATCTGATTGGCTCCTCAAGTGATGCTGTATTTCTAGCAATTGTTAAATTGTACGGATTGAACTGCTCTCGCTCAGGGTCAGCTGACTGTGGCTCATAAGCTAAGAGTGGCTTTTTCAGGTTTAAAGCCTCATTGCTTTATGAACAGGATCTTTGGCAGAAACCGTGTGTAGCCTGCAAGTCCTAGTGTGGGTCGTCTTGGCCGCCCCACCTCTTCCCTGTGCCGCACTTGGGGTGACCGTGACATCAGGTTAGAGCTCTCTGTGTTATGTGACCTGGTGGTGGTGATGACGTGAGGAGGCAATGCTTTCCTGAGTGTGGGACATGTATAACAAGTCTAAAAGATTTTGTGATCTTTGACTTTGGATAAAGTGGACGTTTCTTAAGACATGACCATGAGAACTCTGAAAAACAAAGTTCTCCTACATCCTCAGGATTTGGTGAAACTATTCTTTATAAGTTGCTATCCACTTTCATACATTAAAAGGAACCTGTTAGATCTGCACAATTTATTATCAACTTCTTGAGTCTAACGAGACTTGCAGTCGTCACGTGCACAGTGGATGTGATGCAGGTTCTGAGCTGGTCGCTCTGGGACTGGATCCATCCCGGGTCTCCATCCAGGCTCTGCGAAGTCCCCGAAACCGTGGGGGATGGTGGCAGGGGTGCGAGAGGAGGTGGGACGGTGGGAGAGGGTCCCCAGCTCTCAGTCCGTTTGTTTTCAGGAGTGTCTGAGCTCAGAAGGTTAAGCTACGCTGTGGAGAAGGAGGTGTCTGTCTGTCTTTCATCTTGTCTGGCTGTTTTCAGGGGAGAGTGAATGAAACAATAGCGGAGATTTCAGTATGCAGCGGTTTCCCGGGGAGGTGTGAGCCGCGAGCGACATGCCCTTGACCTGCTGCGGGGAGACCTCTGGGGCGGATCCCGTGCCCGGTGTTCCGCGAGTCTGCACTTTTCTGAGTGGGCGGCTCTGTTTTCCAGATGAGCAGAACTACCTCCTCCGAGACGCCGAGGCCGAGGTGCTGTTCTCTTTCAGTCTGGAGGAGTCCCTGAAAAGGGCGCACGCCTCCCCACTCTTCAAGGTAAAGGGGAGTCGGCATCGCCCCCGCGGGTGGCTGGTGCTCGGGGACTGGTTCCCGGGGGCCCCAGCCAGGGAGGCCCCGCGTGCCTCTGCGCTGCTCTCCCTGAGTCTGAGAGACGCGCACGGCAGAGCCCCAGGTGGTCACGGTGCATTTATGAAGGATCGAGTTGGCAAGAGACATTTAGGTTGATTTTTCTGCTTTTTACAAATCCTTGCTACTTCATGTTCTTCTCATTAAATGCATACTCAGCTGGAGAATGAAGATTCTTGGAAAAAGAGTAATTGAACGGGTGCCTAAATAAGACAAGATTTTTAAATATTTGTTACATAAGATACTTAGAACATCTTGAAAATTTTTTTGTGTTGATCTGTTTTTACTCTTCTCAGGGAACCAGCTTAGGAATGAGAATGGGAACATTAAGCTGTATCTTTACCTAAAATAGTCTTGAGTTTTCTAAATGTTCCACGAGTGGTTTAGAACAAAATAGTGTTTTGTGTGCACGTCCGAGAACAGGCGTGAGGAAGGCACATCTTAGCCACAAGGAGCGTCTCCCGGTCGGAGCCTGGACGACGCATGGGTCTCGAGCGGGGTTCCCGTGGGTGCTCGGCCGCCTCTCTCCTGACCCCCGGAGGCGGACGGCGTAGTGTTCGTGTCTCTTAGGGACACACGTCCCGGTTACTTGGGCTCATCCCAGACCTTACTGCCGTGGGAAGATGCTCTAGTAGCTCCGACCAGCGCCCTGGCTTCCTCCAGGTTGTTGACCTGCAGGCGCTGGGACGTCTGTAACCTCACGGGATTATGCACTTGGTCAAAAATCACGGTAGAGTTCACGAAAAATTACATACCCTACAATTTCAAAGCAGTTAAAAACATGCACGTTTTTATTTCTAGGCAAAATATTTTTACATCACACCTGGAATCTGCCCGAGTCTCTCAACCATGAAGGCAATTGTGGAGTGTGCCGGAGGCCGGGTGCTGTCTAAACAGCCGTCTTTCCGGAAACTCGTGGAGCACAAGCAAAATAAGGTGCATAGGCGGAGGACAGGCTGCTGATTCATCACTGTGCCGGATGAGATTCCTTGTTCAGTAACCGATAAACTCGTTTTCTTTTCCTTAGAGTTTGTCAGAAATAATTTTAATATCCTGTGAAAATGACCTTCACTTGTGTCGAGAATATTTTGCCCGGGGAATAGGTAAGTCAGTCTTCCCGCACTTGCCCTTGATCGGAACGCGCGTGGACACAGCAGCACGTCCGCGTTCACGGCGCTCGTTTCGTCCCTTTCAGATGTTCACAACGCAGAGTTTGTTCTGACTGGAGTGCTCACACAGACACTGGACTATGAATCATATCCTTTGGGAAAGCAGCTCCCCACTGGTGGCAGAACCGTATGTATTCTGCGTACGTACCCGAGTTAGTGATTTTTGCCGACACCATGTTATAAGCATTTTCTTTATATATTTGTATTTTCTTTTCCAGAGTTTAAAAAAAAAATACCTATAAATGCCTGTTCGGTACTCCTTTTACTTTCACAAAGAAGAACTGCTTTAAGTTATGTGGGTGTACCCCTCAGGGGCCTTTTCCCCTCTAGAGACAGGAGGGAGAGGAGTGAATTTTGCCCTGGGAGGATGGGTCAGAGCCGCAGGGGTTGGCAGGTGCCCTGAGGACCCGGGGGCGGGGGGCGGGGACAACGCCACCACAGTCCTTGCTCACCTAGACTGGGGACTCTGCAAGGGGGGTGAGTTTGCACTGTGTTTGCAGTGATGTTTTTTCCTCAACGAGCCCACATATAAATTCAACTGATGGCATCTCCGCTGCACCACGGCTGGAGCCTGGGACGACGTCGGCAGTGCCCGCCATGGGCGGACCGGGCTGCGCTCCCTCACGGGCCCGAGTTCTCCGGCTGCTTGAGGAGGCAGGCGTTTTAAAGCAGGAGAACAAATATCATAGATATACTGCATCTTATTAAGATGTGTAATTTTATTCTGAGGAAACATAAATTATGTTTTGTATTATATGAATTTACGAGCCCACATTAGGTTTTATGATTCATTTGCCAGGTTTTTAAATGTTTTCACAACACTGTTAACAGAATTTCAGCTATAAATAAAAAGGTGTAAATAAAGACCTTGTTATCTCTAAATTATGAATGTTAAAGATTTGAAATGTTTTGTACTTTATTTTTATTTCTTATACTCTTTTCTTTTATATTGATATCTTGCCCACATTTTAAATAAATGTACTTTTGAACTTAGAATTGAGTGATCCTTTATTTTTTGCATAATTGATAGGATTTACATCAAACTGGATCACATTCTAAGTCATTTCAAGGCAAAACAGAATTTCTAGAAGGCACCCGTCCTCTGCCAGCGGAGTAAACTCCCACGCAGAGGGGCTGCAGCAGCGCACCCACCAGCCGGAGCCTCGGAGACCCCGGATCCGAGCTCCGCCGCTTCCCGTCGGATCGACTCGGAGGCCGCCGTCCCCGTGCGCGTCGGGCGTGTTCCTGAAACGAACACT
This sequence comes from Ailurus styani, assembly GCA_002007465.1. Classification (NCBI taxonomy): domain Eukaryota; kingdom Metazoa; phylum Chordata; class Mammalia; order Carnivora; family Ailuridae; genus Ailurus; species Ailurus styani. The sequence goes on from LNAC01000193.1 coordinate 2,145,800, forward strand.
GAGTTTGCTTCCTTAACTCCTGAAACGTCTTCCCTAGAACCGGCTGCGACCCACTCGATACCCACAGTCCCTCGGTTTAATTAATTCCCGAATACAGTGTGGGTGCTGCACGAGCACAGAGTGAACTGAATTTCGTGTCGGTGGGGGTTGTCCCTCCCTCGGGCGACCCAGCTCTCCCCCCTAGAGGACCAGCTCTCCCCCCTAGAGGAAGGGAAAGCTCCACCCCTCCCAGTTTAAAGTAGGGTCAGTGTCTCGCGCTCTTCTGCCCTAACCTTTGACCTTCCGTGGATTTCCCCATGAGCCGCCCCGTGGCCGTGTGGGCCCAGCTTCAGGCTCCCTCAGCCCGAAGTGACAGGTTTTACTGGCTGCCGGAAGTATTTATCTTGAGCTCTTTATATGCTAAGAGCAGTTGTTCTTAGATGTACTATAGTCTGTCATTTACTCGATTTTTAACAAATAGTACCTCAGAACGTGTCCGTTTTGAAGCTAATCGTTTTGTACCTGAGCAGACTTAGAAATACTTAGCTGTGCAATCGGCCGTTTCCTCGCACGTACCACGGATGGAATTAGTGTCGCTATGAAATGTCTTAGGTTCTGCAAAATCCTGGAAGGGAGGAGGAGTTTCCTAATTCTGAGAACACAGTTGTGATTGCAGAGTATTCAGAACACTGCCCTGCGGCTCACACCCTTGAAGGAAAGTGAAGGCGCGGATGGAAAAAACGGGCCTTCTGTGCAGGGAGTCATGCATCTGTTCAGTCTTCAGTGGAGACAGGGTGTTTGTTTAACCAACATGCAAGTATGACTGATTTGATTAACCTTTCAATTAGTGTTTTTTTTTTTTTCAAAAGCTGCCAAGAAATAATCCTTAAACACTGCAGGAGCTGTCTGCAGCCAACTGGCTTGCCCAGCTGCTGAGCCCGGATTTGGTGGCTCAGGGGGAGCTTTGTACGAATGTAGAAGAATAGAGATTTCAAGTAAATGCTTCTTACAGAAGTTGATTTAAAAAGTTATTTTCTCCTAAGAAAAGGAAGCCTTTCACTGAATCCTGTTTTGTCTGGCTCAAGGTGGTTTAACAGAAATATGACCTATATGTGCAATGGAAAAATTTTTTCAATTTTTATGATTTTATTTAACACTATGTATCTATATTGTTCCAGCTACTCATTATCTTACAAAATTACTGCGATAGTGGGGTTGGTTTGTTTTTTTGTGTGGTTTTTAAAATCCACTTTATTTACACTTAGCACACCTCTCAGTTCTGACAAATTTTCATTAGAAATATTTTCTCTGTACTTAGATTTCATACCACTCAGTTTTAAAAAAAAATTTATATGCTCAAGTTATTTAGAGCATGTTTTCCAGTAACAAAGTTCGTGTCAGTTAAAATTAATTAACGTTAAATAAGATTAAAAATCCAGCCTCTCACCTGCTCGAGGTACATTTCTGTGCTCGGTGACCGGGTGTAGCTGTCATGTCAGCGGCCATCTGCACGGGCTCTCTTTGGAAGCCCGAGTGCCAGTGAGGAGGTGTACAAGCCGTCCAAGCAGCTCCAAGATCACCTCTCTGTGTCGAGTCCCTCGTTAGGAAAAGTTGGATGTGTTTTAATCCTGCCAATATCTTGTGACTGAAGAAAGAAGGGTTGAGCAGTACTGGCCGCACACCATTTGCCTGTGAGTGAACAAGACTGCTGGAGACTTCTACAGGCAGGAGGCCAAAGCTCCTTTAACCCAATTGCTTGCACTCCCAGGAAGCCCTCCCAAACCCCTGATGTTTGTTGAATCAAAAAATGTGAAATTAGGGAAGCTGGCTGCTTCTGCACACCCGCCAGTGACGGTCAGCACTCCTGCGTGCACTTCTGTTCCGGCGGCCGCCACGTACCCTGCAGGCCCCCCCCATCCTGGTTCTCGAAACGCGCCGCAGCACAGGGCTGCCTGTGAGTGCCCCCTGCACCTCACCTCGCTCCGACGACTCAGCTGCACAAATGGTCCGGTCTGTGCAGTTCCATTACTGTCAGACTCAGAGCCTTCCCTCGCAAGTCTCAACGAAGCTTCTGAGATGCCTCCTTGCCTCCAGTCTCTTCTCCCCGCTGCCCACTGTACTGTTGTCACATTTCTGCCAAGAGAAGAAAGTCCCTGAGTTGTCATGTTTGAAGTCTCTTAAAGCCGTGTGACCTCCCCACCCAGCTCCTCATTCCCAGCAGCCACACAGAATTACTCCTGCTCCTATCAGACTATCCTCCCACTCCTGTCTGGCAACCTTTCCTGCTATGACCTAGACAGACTTTCCTGGCTCTTGCAGGTTTTTCCANAAAAAAAAAAAAAAAAAAAAAAAAAAAAAAAAAAAAAAGCCTTGCAGGCATGTAGTTACTTGTCTGCACAAGCAACAAAGAAAACAGGTAAATTGGATCACATCAAAATTAAACACCTTTTGTGTATCAAAAGACACAACCAATAGTGAAAAAGCAGCCCACTGAATTTGAGAAGATATTTGTAAATCCTATACCTGATAAGGACCTAATATTCAGAGTGTATAAAGAACTGCTACAACTCTTCTTAACAACCAACCTGATTTTAAAACGGGCCAAAGACTTGAATAGATGTTCTCCAAAGAAGATGTGTGAATGGCCAATGAGCACGTGAATGGATGCTCAGTGTCACTCAGCATCAGGGAGACGCAAATCAAAACCACAGTGAGCCTCCACCTCACACCCAACAGGATGGCTCCTATCGAACAAAAGAAAAAGTAACCGATGTGGAGAAATTGGAACCCTTGTGCAATGCTGGCAGGAATGCAAGCTGGTGCGGCCACTCTGGAAAACAGTATGGAGGATCCTTGAAGTTTAAAAACAGAACTATCTTATGATCCAGCAATTTTCTGGGTATACCGCCCCCCCTCCCCAAGAAACTGAAAGCAGGGTCTTGGTGGGATATTTATACACCCATGTTCACAAGCAGTATTTTTCATAGTAGCCAAAAGTTGGAAGCAACCCAAGTGCCTGATAGACTGATAGATAAGCAAAATGTGGCCCATGCACGCAAAACAGTATTCCACCTCCTGACGCCCTGTCACTGGCGGGTCCCGGGGACTTCATGCTGAGATGAGTCACAAAGGGACTAATACTATATGAGGGGGGGATTGTGTGTGTAATGGGGACAGAGGCTCATTCAGGGAGGATGAAAAGTTCTGGAGATGGTGGTGCCGATGGTCACACCGCACTGCCCATGTGCGCAGTAACACCTCACTATACACTGAAAAATGACTGACGTGGCAACTTCTATGTGCTTTGCCACAATTTTGTAAAAAACGGAGGAAATGAGCACCAGTGTGGCATGAAGGTGGAAGAGCCCCTCGTGGGTTCACCCTCTGATCTTCACCGGCGCTCACCGAACACAGTGAGTGGGCAGAACCCAGGCCCACCTGGACGCTTCATCATAAGCGAACAGAGCAGTGTGTGTAGGGACGTGTGTACACACGTCTGCACATTTTCCTGTGGCTCCCGTCACATCGGAAGAAGATTCTGGCTCAGGAAAGAGTAAAGCTTGACTGTGTTAAAACAAGACACAGCAAACACCAGTGGACGGCGGAGCAGCTCCAGAACGACAGAATCGGGGTGTGGGCGTGCTGCCTCCAGAAAAGCAGGGAGGACGGACGGACTGTGGAGGCCTGTGCCCGTCGGCGCGCTGAGCCGTGTCGGGTTCTGGGCTGTGGCTGCAGAGCTGGGGGGCTTTGCAGGCAGGCTGTCTGAGTCCATTCGGCCAGGCTGACCTGCTGGGTCTTGAGCGCGGGGAAAGCGCGGGCCGGACGGGCCGGAGGAGGCCTCCTCTCTGTGACTCCGACTCCCCCCGGTCACCAGACGATGACCGGAAGGCCCACCGGGAACGGAGCAGGTGTGGGACCTGCAGGCGGGAGGCCCGGGCCTGGAAGAGCTGTCACGGAGATGCGGGGCCTTAGGAGTGTGGCGTGTGGGCTGCACGGCCCCCCGGGGCCAGTCGTCCATGCGCGCAGTCGCTGGGGTTGTCCTCTGGAGGTCCCCGCGAGAGGCGGCGGCCTGTGGTTGTGCTCCCAGGCTCCGGGAGGAGGGGCGGGTCCTGAAGTCCTGGAGGCTGTTTTCTCCGCCGAGTGAGAAGCAAAAGAAATACCCCCCACCCGCCCCATGTGGGAAGGTTGTCTTTGGGCAAGACGCCAGCCGCTGCGGCCTCTGTTGGGAGGGGAGCGCGAGGGGACACACGACGGGAGCACTCCCGGCCACCGCTCCGGGGATGGGTCCGACCCGGCAGCCCGGGGGCCGCAGACAACGAGACGCAGACCCGCGCCCCACACCTCACGGCTCAGGGGAGTCCTCCTCCTACCACCCCGTCCACGGGATGGGGCCAGTGCTGCGGGTGGGCTCCCGACTCTGACGGTGCTCCCAACTCTGACGGTGACGCCACCGAAGCCGAGCTGACCTCACGCTGGGGTGGCCACATCTCTCTGGTGGGGGACGTGGAACAGGCGCAACCTTCGCACGACCTTCTCAGCCTGCTCCTCCTGTCAGGCCTGGCCCGCTGCACGCCGGGCGGGGCTGTGGCCCGAGTGTCGGGCCCGGTGGCGCCGGTGGCTCCTGGATCGGCAGAACGAGCACCCCGGCAGAGCGAGCACCCTGGGAGGAGGGAGCACCCGGGGCAGAGAGAGCACCCCGGAGGAGGGAGCACCCCGGGGGGAGGGAGCCCCCGGGGGGAGGGAGCACCCCGGGGGGAAGGAGCACCCGGGAGACCGGAGAGCGCAGAGTCGCCTGGCCGGAGAGCCCCAGGAAGACGTCAGCCGCTGCCCTGCAGGAGGTCCCGGAAGAGACGGGCGTTCTCAAGGTCCGGGGTGTAGGTTCCCTGGGATGTTTCGTAACATCTTTAATGAAGACTCACAGACCCACCTCGGGAACAACGAACCCTGGTGCCCTGGCTTTGGGGAGACGCTGTGCCCTCAGGATACAGCAGGTGTGCCCATGGGCTCACATCTTGAGCATGACCTTCAGGACTTGGAACCTAAACTCCAGTCATCAGCTACGCCTCACTCCAACTCAAGATGGACACGGCCACCTGCCTCGTGACGCAGCACGTGCTGCCTGGCCTCTGTCCCTGTCAGGGCCACACGACAGCTGCCTGCCAGGTGTGCCCGGATGCCGGGATCCTGCAGATGCTGAAGGGGGGGCAGGCAGCTTATACTGAGATGGATTCACGACTGTTAAGATTTTATTCTAGAACTGTCTGTACCCTTCCTTCTGCACACTTGCCCAAGGGATATTTCTTTATTTTTCCAGACGGGGTTCTATGGCAGCGCCTGACCCCAGAGAGCCGAGGTTCTAGAACGGAGCATGTGGCGCCTGCCCAGAGCTTGTCTTCTTAACAATCCCAGTCCTGATTCTTTTCCAGTCAGGATTTGTCATTTGGAAACTTGGTTTTGCAAGTGTATGTACAACACTTGGTTTTTATTTCTATTTATTCCTATTTTCAGGTTTTCCCTAATACAGCAATTATGTATGATTGTTGTACGTCATCACCGCCATCTGGCATCGTTGGGCAATGGAATGAAGATGACCCCAGTTTTGGATCCTGTGGGATACTTTCATAAAATAAAGGAAATTTTCAACTTTTAATGTTTGTGGGCCCGGCTCCTGGGCTCCCAGGGAAGCTATACTCTCACATTTATTTTCTGGGGTCAAGATGACTTGGCCAAACCTCACAGCATGGGTTCTATTTCTGTTCCACACACACGTTGTGCATATGCTTGGTTAAAATAACCCAAAAGCAGCATTCCAAACAAAAAAAACTTCCCATGCCTTTGGGAAGATTAAAGTTCTACAGCCTTACATACAGTAGAAACACAAACCTGTGACTTTCTGGAATGTCCTTCCTCAGGATGATTTTTAACTCTGTTAGAAACCAAACTGAACCGAACCAAACCAAACCAAACCAAACCAACATCGAACCACACACCACGTCTTCACCCTTCCTCGTGAAGACTGTATCCAAAGCAGCTGTCCTCTAACTTGGGCTCGAACAAGACTCTTTCCTTTCTCTTTAAAATTTTAAAAAAGGTTGTTCTTCCTGCCTCAGCATTTCTTGGTGTAGTCGGCGGGGTATCAGAGCAACTCACCTGAGAATGCCGGGGCTCGTCCGGAGCTCCGCGCTGCCAGCACGAGCCCGCGGGACGCCCGCACTTCTCGCAGGTGTACCGGGAGCGCTGACATCCACCCTCCTCGCTGTGAAGCGACAGTCCTCTTGTTCAAGCTGTTGAGCATCACCAGTAATGTTCTCTAGGTGCGAATCACCTACGGGAGTTGGTCGTTTCAATTGGGCATTATAATAATTATTGTTATTGACGGAAGGCTGGAGTAAACTTTCTGCCTAAAAATATGAGCGCCTGAATCATTCAGCTGCAAAGAGAAGGGACACTTGCTCCTTCTGGCCAAATGGTGCTTTCAGGTGACTGCAAGCCTAAGGGAAGTGTCTGCTATCCCTCGAGACGTGTAGTGGTCCCGTAGGAATCTCCCGTCTCGTAAGGTAATTAGCGATCGATTTGTCCCCGGTGCGCACCTAAGGACTGGCCATCCGGGGCTCCAGGCCCCCTGGACGGGACCTCGCAGGGAGAAACCGAGGCACGTGAGAGCGCGGATCACAGCCCTCTGGAAGCGACACGAGCAGCACCCTCTGGGTCCACCACACTTAACAGCCTTAGGTCTTACTCAAGCCTTATTCTTGAAACTGGAACGAAAAGGAATGGGGAGCCAGGCTTCAAGAGCCGAAGGGCTCCCGGAAAACCAGCCCCACCCGCGGGCTCTGCCGCGGACTCTAGCGCGGCACCTGCGGAGTCTCTGCTCGCAAGTGCCCACTCACCTGGGGACGTCCAGCCGGGACAGCCCGAGCAGCAGGTGGCCCAGACGGGCTGCTTTGGACCCGTCCGAGCTAGTTTCCTTGTGTACACAATTAGAAAGCCCGCTGTGACACCACCTTACCAGAAACTACGAAGCCGTTTGGTCTAATCCGGGAAGCCCCCTGCTTTGGGGGAGGAACCAGCAGCTTTCAGAGAGGCACTCTGGGCTTCATTTGGTTTGCTGCTGCAGCTTTTGGTCCCTTTGGACAAAGTCGGCTGTGTTCTAACCAGAAGATGGAAAATAACGGATCCATAAATTATAATGCTCTTCTGGGACTGGATTTGTTTTTATAAAAGGGAGACATTTGGAAATTGGGTCTTTAATGTCCTCTCTACAAACATGAGTGAAACAACGGCCAAGTTTCGTTTGCATCTGTGTATATGCATCCATGTGTAGTAGCTGAGAGAGATTCTCTCCGCCTTGGGATGGCACTGCTAAAATTAATTTGTAAAGGAACTCTAACTGGTGTAGAGGCAAGCGCTCATGCAAACTCTCTCAAACTCAGAAACATCAAAACTAACTCAAATGTTTTTCAAGTTTATATGCTCTGGGATGAAATTCCCTACAGTCAGGCTTTTATGTTACTCCATAACAAAGATGCTTCATGTGAAGGAACGCAACTGGTGGGCCGGAGAGATAAGGATGGACAAAAATCTAAGACGCCCAACCCCGTTGTCAATAGTCAGAAAAAGGAGGGAAAGCAGGAGGAAAACAGGCAAACTCAGGAAATCCTGAGTCTCCCTCCCCAAGCGCAAGCGCCAGGGCTGATGCCCCATCCCCCGTCTGCTCCTCTGCCTCCAGAGGGCCGAGAAGCACCCGGAGACAAGGTCTGTTTTGCAGGAGGGGGAGACAGGAGAGGGAAATGGAGAAATGTTAGCTCCAACTTTGAATCTGCCTCTGTCCGCCCCCTTCCTCCTGTTCCTGCACAACCACCACCAGGGGCTGCTCACACAGCTGGCCTCTAGACCATCCTCAGCCCGTCCAGCACCACCGGCTCCTGCTCTCCCCACCCTCACCACCGAGGAGCAGAAAGCACCCAGAGCTGCCAGGAAGGCCGCCTCCTTATATGAGGTTCGAACTGGAGCGCCTCCCACATCAGCAGAAGCGGCTCAAGGACTCCCATGTCTCAAACCACCTACTTAAGACTTCCCCACAGAAACCCTAGGTAAAACTGATGGGGGAACAAAGTGACTAATGTTTTAGTGGACAGAGGTGCAGTATATTTGGTATTAAAGCTAATTCAAGGTTGTTGATTTAATTAAAATAGACATGATTTTGGCGCTATCAACATCAACTATAATACAGAAAGTCAGCTTTTATCCTACCTGAATTTTATTAAATTCATGTTGTCACTGTTGTAAACTGTCAGCAAAAACACTGACTTAAAATGATGGTTGATTTTTGTCTCATGAAGTTTTCTTGGGTAATTGTGAAGAGTGAGTAAGTTAAATTTTTAAAGAAAAGGTTCAGAAACTTTTAAATTGCTTCCAAAATCTTTCATAACCTAAAACTTTGAAGTTTTGTTAGGTTAAATAATAAATTGGGTTGTTTTACAATATTAACATACAAGCATAAAACATGTTTTGTGCTTTATTGAAAGTTGTACTATGAAAAAAAAACCCACGTTTCGAGAACACATAAGATATATTCATAAGTTTCCCAATCTAAAGAATTCTGGTATAATAATTCATAACTAGTTATGAAGTTTTCACTGGAGAGTATGGTTTCTAAGAGTTAAAATTTTCCTAAATGTAATTGAGACTGCTGGTAATGATAAGGAAACCAACACTGTATGTAGCAAAAGTAGAAGATCTGTAAGAAAGGTATAAAGAACGAGAATATGCTTTTGTTGTGAGAAAAGAAATTTTGTCCGGACACAAGACTGGTGATTTAGAAAGAGAAAGCTTATGACAAAGTTTAAATGCAAAAGAAAGTTGTGGAAGGTTTGTGAAGGGGAATCGTTGGAAAAGAATTTTATATGTGGTCAGGATGACTAAGATTGGAATAAGTGAATTTTAAAAATACACTCGTATAGGACATGAGGGAGAAAACGGAAGAGTAGGTGATCCTAGGCTCACCTTGTCCCATGGATACAACTAGAAACACCCACGTCAGTGCACACAATCCAGAAAATGACCTGAAGACTGGCAGAACAGACTTCACAGCTAAATGCAGAGCCATAGGAGGGAAGGATGCTGCGGGTATGGAGGGGAGAAGAGCAGAACCCACCCCAGGCACCAGGAACCCACATCCCCAAATCTGGTTTTGAAAACCAGAGGGGCCTAACTTCAGGAGTTCTTACAATCAGTGGGCTTACCACCCAGCACTTTAAAACTCAGTGGACGAGGCTCTGGGAGAGCGAGGGAGGCTAGAGGAAACTGACTTCCTCCCCTTAGCACAACGACAGCCCCCTGAGATACAGCACACAAGTAGCAGTTTGAAAAACGCCTGGCATATATGAGGAGATGTATTTACTAGTCACAGAGCATGTGCTAGAGGGGCAGGGATCTTTGGGAGATTCTCCAAGCACAAAAGAGCTGGTGGGTCCACTTTCTTCCCCTGCCTCAGCCTAGACACACAGACGCCGGCAGGAACCAGCAGAGCACCGACAGTCTCCACCTAGCGCTCACAGCGTGCCCTGTCACCACGCACTTCTGTGGACCCACCCCTCCATCCCTGCCTCGGTGAGTTTTCCTAGGCAGATGCATTTCTCCTCCTAGGAACCAGCAACTCTGCTGGCACCGTGAGAGCCCCATCGCCACATTCTCCTATGGACCTGGCCCCTCCACTTCCCCTTTGGCCAGAACCCATCCAAAGCATTACCACAAGCCTGACAGTGTGCAAGGAGCCCCAACAGGGGGCGGCGCTGCTCCAGAGTGACTCCCGCTCTAAAAAATGGGAGGTAACCACCCACCCCAGTTCCACTGCTGGGGGCAGACAGCTGGTCCCTCTACAGGCCCTGCTCACCAAGAAAAGCTGCTGAGGGGACGACACAGGGAAAGTGCTCTGCAGTCTGGTGCTACTGCATCTGACAAATGCTTGGTTTGACTCGACTCAAGCCTAAGGTGGCTCCAGACTGGCCACCTAACAACACAGGGACCAAATCTGCCCACAACAGGAAAAGTGAGCCACTGCAGACAAATGGACTAAGGGAAAAAGCAGCCCAGCCACAGTAGTAGGGCACCTGCAACATGCATAGGAGACACGGCCAAAGGGTTCTGTTGAGCCGGGGACACTCCACCGCAGGACACTAAGGACATCCTCCAAAGGCCACTATTTTCAAAAGCAAGAGATATAACTGACTTTCTTAATGCATAGAAACAGACACAGGCGTTAGATAAAATGAGGAGACAGAGGAGCATGTCCCAAATGAAAGAACACAACAAAATCACAGCAAGAGACCTAAGTGAGACAGAGAAAAATAATATGCCTGACAGAGAATTTAAAGTAATGGCTATAAAGATACTCGCTGGACTTGAGAAAAGAGTGGCGGACTCAGTGAGACCCTCAACAAAGAGAGAACATAAAGAACCAATCAGAGATGGAAGAACTCAATAACTGAAATTTAAAATACACTAGATGGAATAAATAGTGGACTGGAGGAAGCAGAATACATCAGTGACCTGGAGGCCAGAGTAATGGGAAGCAATCAAGTTGAACAGGATAGAGAAAAAATAACAACACAAAATGAAAATAGGTTAAAGGAACACAGAGACACCGTCAAGCATAATCACATTTGCATTATAGGGGTCCAAGAAAGAGAAGAGAGAAAAGAAGGCAGAAAATTTATTTGAAGAAACAATAGCTGACAAATCCCCAAATCTGGGGAAGGAAAGAGAAATGTAGATCCAGGAGGCACAGAGAGCCCACAGAAAAAAATCAATCCAAGGAGGTTGGATTGACACACAGAAATTAAAATGGCAAAAAGTAGTGATAAAGGGATTTTTAAAAGCAGCAAGAGAAAAAACAAAAACCAGTTACATACAAGGGAAACCCCATAAGGCTCTCAGCTGATTTTTCAGCAGAAACTTTATAGTCCAGAAGAGGCATGATATATTCAAAGTGCTGAAAGAAAAAGTCTGCAGCCAAGAATATTCTATCAGCAAGGCTATCATTCAGAATAGAAGGAGAGAGAAAGAGTTTCCCACACAAACAAGTTAAAGGATTTCATGACCACTAAACCAGTTTTAAAAAGAAATGTTAAAGACAACTCTTTTGAGTGGAGAGGAAAAACCATCACAGGAGTAAGAAAAATCGGAAGCACAAAAGCAGCATAATTAAGTATATCTACAAAAATATTAAAGGACTCACAAACAATGTAAAGTATGACACCATACACCTAAAATGTGTGGCAGGGGAGAGGAGTGAAAATTTCGTGCTTCTAGAGTGGGTTCAAAGTTAAGCAGCCATCAACTTAATATGGAATTCTATATGCATAAACATTATATAAAAATCTAAAGGTAACCACAAATCAAAAACTGGTAAAAGATATGCAAAAATAAAGAGAAAAGAATCCAAGTATATCACTAAAGGCCAACAAACCCTGAAAGAAGAGAACAAGAAAGGAACAGAGAAGAACTACAAAATAGCCATAAAGCAAATAACGAAATGGCAAGAAGTAAATACCTCTCAATAATTACTTTGAGTGTAAATGGACTAAACACTCCAATTAAAAGACACGGTGACGGAATGGATAACAAAGCAAGACCCAACCATATGCTGCCTGCAAGAGACTCATTTGAGGTCTAAACTCACATGCAGATTGAAAAGTGAAAGGTTGGAAAAGTATCATGAAAACAGAAGTGAAAAGAAACCTGGGGTAGCAGTACTTTATATTGGACAAAACAGACTTTAAGACAAGACTGCAACAAGAGGCAGACAAGGACACTACATAATCATAAAGAGAACAATACAACAAGAAGATATAAATATTTATGCACCCAACATGGGAGCCCCCAAATACACAAAGTAGCTAATAACAAATATAAAGGAAATAATTGATAGTAATAATAGTAGGGGATTTTTAACAACCCACTTCCATCAGTAGACAGATGATCCAAACAGAAAATCAACAAGGAAACATTGGCCTTGAATAATGGACCAGATGGATCTAACATATATTAAGAACATTCCATTCTAAAACACCAGAATACACACTCTTTTCAAGTGCACATGGAACATTCTCCAGAATGATTTACATATTAGGCTGCAAAACAAGTCTCGACAAATTCAAAAGATCAAAGTCATACCACACATCTTTTCTTACCATAACTCTATGAAAATGGAAATCAACCACAAGAAAAATAAATCTGGAAGGACCACAAATAAAGGGAGGTTAAATAACTTGTTAGTAATCAGTGAATGGGTCAACCAAGAAATCAAAGAGGAAATCAAAAAATCTATGGAGACAAATTAAAACACAGTGGTCCAACATCTTTGGAATACAGCAAAAGCTGTTCTAAGAGGGAAGTTTATAGCAGTATAGGACTACCTCAGAAAACAAGTCTCAAATAAACAACCTAACCATATGTCCTGATTAAAAAAAAAAAGAAAAGAAAGAAGCCAGAAGAAAAAAGAACAAAATCCTAAACCAGTAGAAGGAAGGAAATAATAAAGATTAGAGCGGAAATAAATGCAATACAAACCAAAGAAACAATAGGACAGATTAGTGAAACCAGGAGCTGGTTCTCTGGAAAGATACAAATTTGATAAATTTTCAGCCAGCCTCATCGAGAGAGAGAGACAGAGAGAGACAGAGAGAGAGAGAGAGAGAGAGAGAGAAAGAGAGAGAGAGAGAGAACTCAAAATCAGAAATGAAAGAGGAGCAGTAACACCCAATACCACAGAAATAAATACATTAAAAAACTACCAAAAAACACAAGTCTAGGACCAGATGGCTTCACAGGTGAATTCTACCAAACATTTTATTTTATTTTTAAGATTTTATTTATTTATTTGACACAGAGAGAGAGAGATTACAAGTAGGCAAAGAGACAGGGAGAGGAGGAAGCAGGCTCCCCGCTGAGCAGAGAGCCCGATGCGGGCCTCGATCCCAGGACGCTGAGATCAGATCATGACCTGAGCCGAAAGCAGAGGTTTTAACCCACTGAGCCACCCAGGCGGCCTCTACCAAACATTTTAAAGAAGAGTTAATATCTATTCTTCTCAAACTATTCCAAAAGATAGAAGAGGAAAGAAACCTTCTAGATTAATTCTATGAAGCCAGTATTACCCTAATACCAAAACCAGATAAATAAATAAATAAATAAATAAATAAATAGCTAGAACTACAGGCCAGTATCTCTAATGAACACACAAAAATCGTCAACAAAATACTAGCAAAACAAGTTGACAATACATTTAAAAAATCATTCACCACAAACAAGTGGGATTTAGTCTTAGGTTGCAAGGGGTTCAGTATTTACAAATCAATCAACGTGAGACATCACATCAATAAAAGGATAAAAACCACACGATAATTTAAATAGATCCAGAAAAATCATTTGACAAAGTACAATAAACATTCATGATGAAAACCCTCAATAAAGTAGGTCTAGAGAGAACAGACCTCAACATAATAAAGGCCTTAAATGAAAACCCACAGCCAACATCATCCTGGGAAAAACTGAGACCCTAGTCCCAACAAGACAAGGACGTCCACTCTCCCCACTTTTATTCAACATTAGTACTAGAAGTCCTAGCGACAGCAATCAGACAAAAGAAATGAAAGGCATCCAGATTGGTAAAGAAGAAGTAAAACTTTCACTATTTGCAAATGACATGAAACTATATATAGAAAACCCTAAAGACCATCAAAAAACTACTAGAACTGATAAATGAATTCGCTAGAGTCACAGATACAAAATCAATTCACAGGCATCTGTTTACATTTCCATACGTTAATAATGAAGTAACAGAAAGGGAATTAAGAAAAACAATCCCACTTATAATCGCACCAAAAATAAAATACCAAGGAACAAACCTAACCAAGGAGATGAGAGACCTGTACTCTGAAGACTATAAAACACAGATGGAAGAAATTGAAAATGACCCAAACAACGGAAAGATATCGCACGCTCATGGATTGGCAGGTGTGGGAACCTTCCAGCCACAACAGCTCCCATAGAGACAGTCAGTGCCTGTTGCTCTGTGGGCCACTCACAAGGATCCCCAGAGGCATTTGAACTACAAACCAGAAAAATCCATTGATTGCTGCTCCCTGCCCTACTCCATATGAGGCTACTTCAAGCCTGACATGCAGAAATTTCCCCACTGGCAGCACTCGGGACACAGACAGTGGGTTTATAATTTGCTCCAAGCATCAACCTGTGTTTTTCTTTTATTTCCATAGAAATGCCTCTCCTTGATTACCTGATCACTTGCTGAACAAGGCAGAGTCTATACCATGACTAACGCCACTTGCTGCCCCTATATTAACTCCTCCTGGGAAGAACCCATCTAAATAAAATCAGGCAGCAAGTCTCACGGGCACAAGAGGCCCCTGACCATCACACACCCCCCCTTTTTAAGGTGGATAGGACTGTTTTACTGTTCTGGTCTCTTGGATACCCCACTGGGGTCAGATCAACTTTAGAGGTGATCACCCCTGACTACACTGTTAACTATTCCTTGGAATACACTCAGGGATGAAATTTACGATGTCATGTAGTACCGAACTAGGTAGAAGAACATCTAAGTTCTCAAATAAGGAACTACCTCTGATACCCCCTCAATCAGCACAAAGGGCCAGAATTTACATCCCGCATGTCAAATCCTTCCCTTCCAAAGTTCCGACTGCCCCCCAAGTCAATTGAAGCAGTTACAGGAGACAGAGCTCCGTCCATGCTCCATAGAAATGGAACGAAGAACTGATACTAGGAATTTATAACAGGAAAAATCTCGGCACGTCTGACTCCATGTTGCTTCCATTCCCTTGTTGCTGTGATCTGCAGGTTAGAAACTTCCACCTCGCCCTGCGTGGAGGTATGTTACAGCTAAGGTTTACAAAAACTGCTCTTTATCCAAAACCTGCCTCACCCAAGGAGATAAGTAGCCAGGGTAGTCATCATTCCAGTTCCTGAAGATTGAGGAAGAGTCATAACTCAGGAACTGAACCCATGCCCCGCGGGGTTAATGCGGCTGAAACCAGCAGAGCATTTGAAGCCTGTTGTTCAGAGAACTGTTTTGCCCTAGTTGGATATTGTGTCTTTCAGGCCCCGCTAACAAATTCCCTTCTCCGCAGCAGCCTGGGCTCAGGGAACAGGTGGCCCCGCTTTCCTTACTGGAGACAGGGTCATACCAGCTCTCAGAGCTCACCCACAGCCCCTTCTCCCTGTTCCGAGAAACCCTCCTGACATCAGGGACTGAACTCAGTCTCCTCCTGATGTCACGTGTCGGCCCCCGAGCACCACGAAATGTCCATTAGGAGTATGTGTACTCCGTGCCCATGTTCCAACTTCTCTCCGGAATAATCATACATTCCCCCCTTTCTATCAAAGTGCATGTGAAGGACTCTGGATTTTTCTCCTGCTTAAGTCCATCAAAACATCACACTGTTTCCTTCAACTTGTACTTGTTAGAATTCGTTTACTCCATGCATGCATCATTGAAGCAAAGGCAAAACCAGTCTAAGCCAAGCACACGGACTGTTTGCTCATCAATTGGACTTGACATTGAACATATATCACTTCTTAGCTTCCCACCATTTATATTACAGTAAGTTCCCCCCACCAAGGAACTTTGGGTCAAAATATGTCTGTTCATTCCTGGCACCAGGGCAGACAAGCAAGGCATGCTGGCACCAAGGGACACGAAAACATAAGATTGATGGTCCGTATTTTCTGAGGAAAGATTTATTGATCAAAAGGGGGAAATGATAAAGGACCATTTAAGTCTGAACATCTGTGGGCCCTGCTCCTGGGGGTAACACTTCCCGGGGTCAAGATGACTCGGCAAAATCTCGGAGCATGGGCTCTATTTCTGTCCTGTGCACACACCGTACATCTGCGTTGCTTAAAAAAAAAATTAACCAAAAAGGAGCTTCCAAACATAAAAAAGAAAAAAAGTCTCCCTGTTTCCCATAAGATTTAAGTCATACACTCTGGCACATTCTAGAACATAAAAAGAAAAAAAAAGTCTGTGACTTTCTGGAATCTCCTTTGTCACAATAACCGGTAACTCTTTATGGCACAAACCACGAGCACACAGCACACCCTCAGCCCGGGGCCCTTCCCCAGAGCTCTCTGGGGAGAGTATGTGTCCCCGGGCAGGCGCCCTAACTTGGGTTCGAATAAGACTCTTCCTTTCTCTTTAAAATGTTGTGAAAAATGTTTGTTCATTGTGCACCGGTAACTTCTCTCCTTTCGAACGGCAACCTTGTGGGGGGGAGGTTATCCAGAGGAGGGACGCAGGTTGATCACGCCGGTACCCTTACACACTCACTCCACACGCACACCGTCTGTTTTCCCCAGAAGAACAGCTGACCTTCTGAAAGCGTCTGCCCATGCTAAGAAGCAGCAAAGCTACTTTCTGGGTTTGGATGTAACACCACCAGTACTTAAGAACTGGTTACAAACCCGGGAAATCATAGCCAAGCGGCAAGTCACCCGCAGATGCAAACCGGCTCCTTGCAACAGTCCGTGCACACGACCGGCCCTTGCTCTCGTGCTCAGGGCCGCGCCGTCGGAAGCGGCCTCTCCGGACGAGCCTGGACGAGCGGCAGGGAGCCGGGGCCGGCGCGCACGTGCTAAGCCCAAAGATAATCCCGCCGGGTCCGCGCAGGTGGAGACCGTCACCGCGGCTCGTGAACGGCTCCATTAGCCGCCGCGCTCCGATCCCCGGCGAGAGGCACCTGGAGGAACGCCGCTCTGGACGCAGCCCCCGCCGCACCCAAGGGCAGAGCCCAACTCTGGGTGGCCGGTCGGGAGCCCGACACCTGGCGCGAGGGCGCGGGGAGGGCCGGCGGGTCCCTTCCGAAGGCCCGCGCTCAGGCGGTGCATCCTGACCCCGGAGACGCGGCCCCTGCCCGAGGCCAGGCTGCCCGCAGCCCGCCTGCTGCTCCCGCAGGTGGTCGGCCGTCCCGGGCTCCCCGGCCCCGCGCCAGGCTGCGCTCCGTCCCCGGCCCCTCCGGGGCTCTCCGGGGCTCTCCGGGGCCTTGGGCGCTCGCCAGCGGGGTCTCGCGGCGAATCGAGGCCCGTGTGAAAGCAAAGCACACACAGCCCTGGGCTGGAAGAGCGAAGCCGCCCCGGGCGTCTCGAGCGTTTTCTTTGACGCTCGCGGGCGCTCTCCGTGCCCCACGCAGGCC